>OX246749.1:2094889-2119889 GCA_945910005.1 Isoperla grammatica | reverse complement strand
ACTCAGGTTCTCTTATAAATCGATACTATGTGTGACATTACGTAATTTTCGACATTACGTAATTTATAAGGTCAGCCAGTCAAACTTCCGTAACTATTTCAAAATCTGTGGTATGTCACGCAGATTTGTTTATATATACTTAAAACAGATGCAATTAGGATTCATTGGAAGGAATCAAATGAAATGCATATACTCAGGTTCTCTTACAAATCGATACTATGTTTGAAATTACGTAATTTCCGAATGACAGCCCTTGAAATTTACGTTATTATCTCAAAATCTGCTACTATGGATCAAATAATCCGCGATAGAACCTCGTATTGAACCGACGTTCAAGAAGGCTGCCCTTTCACGCACTCTGTTTCAACGAAAATTAACACATTCTTGGCTGTCGTTCACTTGAAATAGTTTCAATTGTGATAATTTTCTATCATGTATTGGAACTTCTGAAATTCCAAAAACAGTAGGCGTGACTAACTAATGAATAATGAGGCTTGGGCTTTGCAAGAACCCCAGGAATCTGTTGAGTTTAGTTTAAACAGCGTGCATGAGCGGGTCGGTATAGGTAAGGACAGAACATCTTCTCAAGACCTCACGATTCTTCTCTGCAAAGCTCTCTGAGTTGCGTAACACTGTAAATCAGATCGGAAAACAGCTTTCGATCGACCCCCTCCCATCCACCCCCTTCCCCTACTCCGATACTCAGCGGTTCGATTGATATACGTGCGGTAAATTGCATCAGTAAAAACCCATTGATTCGTGTTAAGAGCCTCGAACCTCCTCTCTCCCCTCTATACACCAGCCCTGCACCGCCTACACTAGCCTGCATAGTCTACACCAGCCCTGCACCGTCTACACCAGCCCTGTACTGTCTACACCAGCCGTGCACCGCCTACACTAGCCTGCATAGTCTACACCAGCCCTGCACCGTCTACACCAGCCCTGTACTGTCTACACCAGCCGTGCACCGCCTACACTAGCCTGCATAGTCTACACCAGCCCTGCACCGTCTACACCAGCCCTGTACTGTCTACACCAGCCGTGCACCGCCTACACTAGCCCTGCATAGTCTACACCAGCCCTGCACCGTCTACACCAGCCCTGTACTGTCTACACCAGCCGTGCACCGCCTACACTAGCCTGCATAGTCTACACCAGCCCTGCACCGTCTACACCAGCCCTGTACTGTCTACACCAGCCGTGCACCGCCTACACTAGCCCTGCATAGTCTACACCAGCCCTGCACCGTCTACACCAGCCCTGTACTGTCTACACCAGCCGTGCACCGCCTACACTAGCCCTGCATAGTCTACACCAGCCCTGCACCGTCTACACCAGCCCTGTACTGTCTACACCAGCCGTGCACCGCCTACACTAGCCTGCATAGTCTACACCAGCCCTGCACCGTCTACACCAGCCCTGTACTGTCTACACCAGCCGTGCACCGCCTACACTAGCCTGCATAGTCTACACCAGCCCTGCACCGTCTACACCAGCCCTGTACTGTCTACACCAGCCGTGCACCGCCTACACTAGCCCTGCATAGTCTACACCAGCCCTGCACCGTCTACACCAGCCCTGTACTGTCTACACCAGCCGTGCACCGCCTACACTAGCCCTGCATAGTCTACACCAGCCCTGCACCGTCTACACCAGCCCTGTACTGTCTACACCAGCCGTGCACTGTCTACACCAGCCGTGCACCGCCTACACTAGCCCTGCATAGTCTACACCAGCCCTGCACCGTCTACACCAGCCCTGTACTGTCTACACCAGCCGTGCACTGTCTACACCAGCCCTGCATATAGTCTACACCAGCCCTGTACTGTCTACACCAGCCGTGCACCGCCTACACTAGCCCTGCATAGTCTACACCAGCCCTGCACCGTCTACACCAGCCCTGTACTGTCTACACTATCCCAGCAACGTCTACACCAGTTCTACACTGCCTACACCAGTCCTACACCATCTACACCAGCCCAGCACCGTCTACATCAGCCCTGCACCGTCTACACCAGCCCTGCACTGTCTACACCAGTCCTGCACCGCCTACACCAGTCTTGCCCCGTCTAAACCAGCCCTGCACTATCTTCACCAGCCCTGCACAATCTACACCAGCCCCCGTCGCATCAAACGCTCTACAGTAACGGTAAAAAAAAAAAAACGAAAAAAAAAAGTAACAAAAAATAGGTTTCTTGCACCTAATTTCAATTTGTGTATGTATATTTTGCCGTGCCCTTGCCTTTGTTCCACGGTCGCTTTCCGATGCCTTTGGTGTAATTATATGGCACTTATGCCCTACTATAGTGAATTCAGCACATGGGAGAGTGGGACACGTTAGCTTAACCAACAATAATAACGTTCAATAACCAATTTTATTTCACACCACAGATTTTTGGAAACAGTAGACTGGAATTAAAAAAAGGG
This sequence comes from Isoperla grammatica, assembly GCA_945910005.1. Classification (NCBI taxonomy): domain Eukaryota; kingdom Metazoa; phylum Arthropoda; class Insecta; order Plecoptera; family Perlodidae; genus Isoperla; species Isoperla grammatica. The sequence continues at coordinate 2,117,462 of OX246749.1, read as the reverse complement.
CAAATTGGGAACGTAAATTTTACACGTTCTGAGCATCTCAATTATCATCAATAACGTTGTGCCCATCGTCATTTACTATTTCATACAAGTTTTTAGCCCTAGCTTTATAACTTATAATTTATAAGAGTCGAAGTCTCGTCGTCACATGGGGAAGATACCCCCCCTCCCTCCCTAACCTCTACCCCACCCCAACCCCTCTCGCTCAATATATTGGATAAAGGAACATCGCCGAAGACATCAACTTCTAGATCTAATAATAACGAGCCCTACTCGGAAACCAGACTTGGCTTCTTTGTGTTTCGATCGCTGCGCCAAACACCTTCAAGTCACAAGTCAGCCAAACAACTTACGTGGAACAAACACCTTAGAAGGAAGGAACATCTTCCAGCGTCTGTCAAGTCACAAGTCAGCCAAACAACTTACGTGGAACAAACACCTTAGAAGGAAGGAACATCTTCCAGCGTCTGTCAAGTCACAAGTCAGCCAAACAACTTACGTGGAACAAACACCTTAGAAGGAAGGAACATCTTCCAGCGTCTGTCAAGTCACATGTCAGACAAACAACTTACGTGGAACAAACACCTTAGAAGGAAGGAACATCTTCCAGTGTCGGTCAAGTCACAAGTCAGCCAAACAACTTACGTGGAACAAACACCTTAGAAGGAAGGAACATCTTCCAGTGTCGGTCAAGTCAGCCAAACACCTTAGAAGGAACATCTTCCAGCGTCTGTCTGTCCGTCTGTCTGTATGTATGTATGTCCATCTGTCTGTCTATCTGCATGTATGTCTATCTGTCTGTCTGTCTCTCCGTCTGTCTGTATGTATGTATGTATGTATGTATGTATGTCCATCTGTCTGTCTATCTGCATGTATGTCTATCTGTCTGTCTATCTGTATATCTGTCTGTCTGTCCGTCTGTCTATCTGTCTATCTGTCTATCTGCCTGTTTGTCTATCAGTCTATTTATCTGTCTGTCTATCTGTCTGTCTATCTGCCTGTCTGTCTATCTGTCCGTCTGTCTATCTGTCTGTCTGTCTATCTGACTGTCTGTCTATCAGTATATTTATCTGTCTGTCTGTCTATCTGTCTGTCTGTCCATCTGTCTGTCTGTCTATCTGTCTGTCTATCTGCCTGTCAGTCTGCCTGTCTGTCTGTCTATCTGCCCGTCTGTCTATCTGTCTGTCTGTCTATCTGCCTGTCTGTCTATCAGTCTATTTATCTGTCTGACTGTCTGTCTATCAGTCTGTCTGTCTATCTGTCCGTCTATCTATCTGCGTGTCTGTCTGTCTATCTGTCTGTCTGTCTATCTATCTATCTGCCTGTCTGTCCATCTGTCTATCTGTCTGTCTGTCTATCTGTCTGTCTGTCTGTCCATCTGTATGTCTGTCTGTCTGTCTGTCCATCTGTATGTCTGTCTGTCTTGATGCATAAATCCATCTCCATTAGATTTAATGATCCCTATTGAGCCACGCAATAAAGGTTAATAATATTCCCCGGCTAAACTAATTACATCTCTCCCCCCCTCCCCCCCGCCGTAATCACCCCTGTTATCCCGTCACCTCGTTGCCGGGCAACGACCGGGGGGCGTGGCCAAGCGCGACCCGCCGACCAATCACGGCGCGGGACAGCTCGGCCGGACCAATCAGGGCTCGGCATGAGAGTCAAATGTTATAGGGGTTGAAATGTGCTAGAGTAAGATTAGTCTCAGGGATAGAGATCGACTGTCCGTTGAGAAAACGTTGACTCGACACAATTCCTGATCAGGAAGAAACAGGAATAATTACGGTTCGGATAATTATTTAATTAAATATTTTTATATTCTCTAAACCTATACCCATGATCAATTTATGACGGATTGTGACTTCGAATATATGTTTTTTTTAATAAAATATTTTCGAATATTTTGCTAAAGACATATTTCTCTAATTGTTGACATTAGCACATATTTTTAACAAATATTTAACTATATTGTTCACTTTAATAAAATCAAGAACCGTATATTTACTACACCTACACCCAAACTATTTCTCATTTTTTTTTTTTTTTTTAGGAATTGATTGGATGTAAAAATATTTATTTTTCACGACAGACACAAGAAGCGAGCTCGATGTGACTTGATGAACCTGACCCAAGGTCCGTCGATCCCCTGGCGGAGGTTCGGTAAACCGAGTATATTTGTAGTTCTAAGCAAATATAAAATAAATATTTTGAATATTTCAAGCACATGATTATCTGAGCCCTAGCAATAATAATTTTTCGTAGGAATACAATAAAACAAAAGGAATACAATAGGGGACTAACTAGTTATCGTCATAATTGGAATTCGGGAAGGAATGTCCGAGGGCTGTTTGCAGGACTCGGTCCCAGCATTCGCCTTTACGACTGAGGAAAACCTCGGCAAAAACCTTCAGTCAGGACTGCCGGTGGTCGCGGTATCGAACCGGCGACCTCCCGAATTAGAGTCTCGCGTCTTACCGCTGAGCCACCTCTATCGGTTACCAGAAACAAACGTTATAATACAAACTTTGCTACCTTTGTACAAAGTATGCATATTTTTGTAAATCATTTACAAATTTTAGAAAACATTAATTATTGTAGTCCTAAAACACTATTGTTGTGTTTGATAACAACTCGTTTCTTGACTGATAACAAGTTCTTAGAACTGAGCGGGTACACAACAATGCCATAAGCATTTGGGGATTGTTTGCGTTTAAGTTCTTTGAAATTGAGTTTAATCTGTTTGGACTTCGTTTACATTTAAGTTATTTGCGACTTATTTTCATTTAATTTGTTTGGAATTGGTTTGAGATTTAATAAGTTTAATGTCAGTGGTATTTATTTATGTTTTTAAGTTGTTTGGAATTGTGAAGCTTTATGTATTTTGAGTTTTGACATACTTCATGTGTAAGTTCTTTGGGATTTATTTGCATTTAAGTTCTTTGGGATTGATTTGCGTTTAAGTTGTTTGGGATTTAATTAGTTTAATGTCTTTGGTATATTTATTCATGTTTTTAAGTTGTTTGGAATTGTGAAGCTTTATCTGTTTTAACATCCTTTACGTTTAAGTTCTTCGCGATTTCTTTGCAATAACTTGTTTGGGATTGTTTGCATATAATACTGAGTCGTATTTTCATCTACTAACATAGGTTTACTCCATAAAAGGTATTTTAGGAATATTTGCTTTTTCTTACATGTCCCGCAGACGCGTCGAAGCGGCGGCCAAAATTTTCGACTTTCGACTTTTTTGTCGACTTCGTCGCCACATCGATGCGATAGATTCTGATTGGTCAAATAGCGCGGGAAGTCAACAATGTTTTTATTAATATTTGGGATAGCAATATGCCTATGGGAGACCGTATGACAGACAGCAGCGCTGTGAGCGTTCCTGCCCACAATAATGTAAGTATGCCCCTCAATTGACGCATGCAATACCCATATGAAAAACAAACTCCATGGCAAAGCAACCACAAACAATACTAGATTGTGCATCTCGCCCTATAGTGAATTCGAATCTTAACAATGTAAAATTTTGATTTTTTTTTATGTTTAAAAAACAAACTAAAATTTTAAGGTTTTGTGTGCTTATTTTCATTTTTGAAATAAGTACTTTAAACTTAAAAATTAGAACACATAATGTGTAAGGCCCTGCCTGCATGGCCCGAGCGGGGCCAGGGGGGCAATGTTTGTGCCACGGCCCGTAGCGCCGCAGATTGCCTCCATTATGGCGAGTTAGTCGGGGGGTGGAGGGGGGGGGGGGGTTGAGAACATAAGAATCTAAGCGGCAGTGATTCAGTAGCGCTTACCCGTCTACGGACACATCAACGCCACAGTTAGCCGCCACGCTTAGGTCATCATCACCATTACAACAATATATTGGAAATATATTTATTTACTTCGGGTGTCGCTTCGTGAAAAACATGTGAGTTTTGATTTTTTAAAGACAAATTTATTTATTAGTTAGTTTTTTTTTTGTATTTCCACCAAAAATATTTTAGTGCATACATTTTATAAATATATTTACTTTTGTGTCGGTTCGTGAAATGTGATTTTTGTTTTTTTAATAATACAAATCTATAAATTAGTGCGTTTTGTAAATTTCGACAAAAATATTTCAGTGTTTTCATTACACCATATAACAATATGTTATACATATATTTACTTTTGTGTCGCTTAAAGTGACACGTGAGTTTTGTTTTTTAATATCAAACATTTTTTTGTGTTTCCGCCAAAAATATTCAAATGTATACAGTTGCAACATATACAACAATATATTATAAGTATATTCGATTTATATATTTTACTTTTGTGTAGGCTAGCTTAGTCGGAATGTGGATTTTGATTTTCAATTACAAAAATGTATTAGTTAGTTGAACTAACTAAATAAACAGTCAAACCAACTGTTAGCTAAACTAGCTAAATACATAAACTATCTGTTAGTTGAGACTAACTAAATAAATAAACAGTCAAACTAACTGTTAAGTTTGAGGTTGAATGCTGATAAGTGCACGAAATTTTGCGTTTATTTTAATCTTGACAAGGACATTGTGCAACTATAATTAATTTCATAACATTTTAACTGTTCTACTAAGTTTCCTTTTCAATACTTCAATTCAAACATATTCTATGAGTAGGCCTACTCAAGCTCTCAGCAGGAATATTATTCAATCATCAATTACTTTTCTAGGGTACATTAAAAACGGTGTTTTTTTATTTATATTTTATTTTTTGTAGTTCAGAAAACACTGTTGAAACTGTCTATGTATTAAAATTACGGCAGCGACACTTTGGGTGTGAAAGTAGGCCTATAGATATTTTTGTCGCAGTTAGCCACATTAAAACCGCGTAAAATTAATGTTTTTTATTATACCATGAGAACGCTTCCAAATATTGAAAAAGTGATTCTGTTCCTGACTTTTGTTTTGTATCAGCTACACAATGGGTTTAAAAAGTAAAAAAAAAATACGATCGTTATTTTATTTATTTGGTAATTATTAAATTATAAATAAAATAACAATCGTAAGTCGTAACGATAACGAACTGTGAATGTTTTTAAACCCGTTGTGTAGCTGATAGAAAACCAAAGACAGGACCAGAATCATTTTTTCAATATTTGGAGGCGTTCTCGTGATATAATACTAGAAAAACGCTCTATGTGACGCGTTGATAAGCGAGCGCGTCCATATCTATACGAACTTTCTAGCGAAAAGTTCTCAAAGCTAAGAAAAAAAATAACCACAGTTCAAGAATGCACATTGCAAAATTTTTTCTAATTAATTTCCATAGCTATTATTATATACTTCCCGACATTGTTGAATGCGCTTTGCAATGCGCTTTGCTAAAATTTGTCGTTGTCATTTACATATTATTTATGGTTTATTTGTTGTTGTTATTGTTGTTGTTGTTGTTGTTGTTGTTGTTTTTACTAATGACAGGCGCGGTTTGGCCACATCCACCTTTACAATAATATAGATAATAATATATCATATTCTCATTGATACAACTGTGACTTTGGAGCCGTCCTAGCAACGAAAGCACTTAATAAATTCAAAGTTGTTCTGAATCGGCCTTGTTGATTCTGCAACATTTGTCCGCAGGTGTTCGCACTGTCCAATCACTGATTCCTGTGTTTCGTATTTGAAATATCGATCTTTGATTGGTTATCGCTCACTCGTCGATGGTGTTCGAAGCCTACAGGGTTGGTTTAGTCGCTTTAAATTAAAGTCCCCCACTGCAAATCAGTTTTGTTATACTGAGTGGGTAGACTCTTAATGTGAATTTTTTTATTTGATAAAAATACGTTTAGCTATTAAATAGTGATAAATTGTCGTCTACTAACGAAAAAGAGTTAAATTCAAATAGTTTAAAATTGATCATATTTATCAACGATGCCAATATTTAAATCATTTCTTTATTTAATATTAATTTATATTCATACACGTTGACTTCTCCCCCCCCCCCCCCGTGAAATTCACTTCCCGTAACTACAAAACTACAATAAATTGATTTTGTATCTTCATTAACAGATTGAAAAATCACCGGAGAAAGAAGAAACACAATCAAATTAAATAACACCACCATAAGAAAAGATGGATCCTACATAAAATATAATTAATTTCTTTCTGATTTTATACAACTCTACGAGAAACAGCATCAATTCTTGAACAATTAAACGTTGTTACAATGAATCTTACAACAATTATTGTAAAGAATATTCCAATACAGTTTCTAAAAAGCATTCTTGGTACAATGACATTATAAACCAAAGAATACTATACAAGAATTGTGCATCTCACTCATCCACACCGCTGAATAATTAAAAAGAAAAAAACAGCTTTTCATTGATAAACATTGAACAGCTATGAATATTTCGAGGTTAATAAAATAAAAGCGATGATAATAGTGAAGAAGTGTAGCTATTTATTGGAGACACATGATTTAGTAGAAGACTGCCGACAAGACCGTTATTGACAAAGGATAGAGAGTGATTATTATAGTATATAGATAGACATATTACAGTGAAAACAGTTGTGCTACAGTTTAGAACAGTCGTGCTGCAGTTTACAACAGTTGTGCTACAGTTTACAACAGTTGTGCTGCAGTTTAAAACAGTTGTGCTGCAGTTTAAAACAGTTGTGCTGCAGCTTAAAACAGTTGCGCTACTGCTACAGTTTTGAAGACTTTCCGCTACAGTCTGTGAATACGACCGTGCTACAGCGTTGAGCCATCCTGCTAGAGTTTTGAAGACTTTCCGCTGTACAGTTTTGAGTTACAATCGTGTTATGTACTTGTTAAAGAAACTGCTATAGTCTGTGACTACAACCGTGCTACAATTCTGTGAAGTCCTGCTACAGCCTGATACAGTCTGTGCTACAGCTGTGAAGTCCTGCTACAGTCTATGCTACAGATGTGAAGTCCTGCTACAGTCTATGCTACAGTCTGCTACAGTCTGTGCTACAACCGTGCTACAGCTGTAGTCCTGCTACAGTCTGCTACAGTCTATGCTACAGTCTGCGCTACAGCTGCCAAGTATGCCCCGCTACACCAACAGGCAGTGTCTGTAGCTAACTAAGTATTGAAGTGAAGAGCGGCCAGCTCCGTGCAAGACTGACCTAACAGGCACGATGATGGAGCTGCTGCAACAACAACAGCAACAACAGCAACAACAGCAACAACAGCAGAGAGAGAAGCGGTTGGCTGACGCGCGGAGCCACCACACATCATTCCTGATAGAGGACATCTTGTTTCGCCCGAAGCCTCCACAGATGTCGCAGGTACCACTGGTGATTGATTGATTGCTTGATTGCTTGATTGATTTATTTGTTTTCTTATATATTTATTCATTCATTCATTCATTGATTCATTGATTCATTGATTCATTGATTCATTGATTCATTGATTCATTTATTCATTGATTCATTGATTCATTGATTCATTTATTCATTAATTGATTGATTGATTGATTGATTCATTCATTCATTCATGCATGCATTTATTCATTCATTAATTTATTTATTGTATGATTGATTTATTGATTGATTGATTGATTGGCTATGAATAAAATATCGTTAATTTTGCGTGGTTTGAGGTTGTATATGTTCACCAACCTTGAGGAACACCAGATGATGGTGTGTTAAAATTGTTTTAAAAAATTGTCCCAAAAGAAAATCAAAACATGTCATTCTATAGAGAATGTAATGCTCTTTCTCATGAATAGTTTTTTATTCCAATAAATATTTCCGTTTTGCAGATGTTCTTAATTAGGTGTGAAAGGTGTTCAGCAACATAAGATTACAAAAGGTAATTGAGAACATATGGATTTGATTTGATTTGATTATTTGGGCTTAACGTCTCATATTTTTGCAACGAGGCTAATCGAGACAATGAGTGGGTGATATATGAAGATGAAATAGGGGGCTGTTTGGAGGAAAGGGGCCAATAGGAGGGCGGGGTGGAAAGGGGAAGGTGGAGGAAATTGCTTGGGGTTGTGGAAAACAGAAATATTGATTGGAACAAAGAAACATTCATAAGAAAGAGCAGCACTAAATTCTCTACAAGACAACATATTTTGATTTTCTTCTGGAACAATTTAAACACATTTTACTGCAATTTTAATAGACCGTAATCGGGAGTTCCACAGGCTATGTAGGGTGGACATACATGGCTAACTGAAGGTAAAGTAATAGACGATATATTATTTCTAACCGTATTGGCTACTACAATTATCCTATTCTTATTTCTACTTTCTTCTAAACAAAACAACCATTTGAGATAGGCTTATTGAGTTTGTCTACCGCCTTTTACAGCCCAACATACTTTAGTCGGGTAGTAGAAGTTCGCCAAGCGACGCGATGACGGAGCCTGATTGGTCGGCTACTTCACCGCGAAGATATACGAAGACAGCCGAAAACTCCGGCTTGGCGAACTCCTACTACCCGACTAAAGTATGTTGGGCAGCATAAGGTGGTAGACAAACTGCCGATTGCGTTGCGACTCTACCCTATATTACTCACTCAACGATACCAGTGTCTTAGCATTTGTGGAATGTCCAGGAACGTCCAATGAAACCGAGAACATTGACATTCCTTGAGAGAAGGAAATACGCAGCAATTAATTAACAAGATGTTATTGGTAAATAACTTACTTAGCCTGCTGCTCTGACAACTCATTAGCTATCTTAAACGGACTGAGGGGAAACTGTTTTCTTCTGAGAATTTGGGGCGCAGCACAGAAGCCGGTAAAGGCAGAAAACCTCTTTATCTCATCACAATAAAGCGCCCTAATGCCCAATCCTAGCTAAGGTTCGTCTCAAACTGGCTCGTTGGTCCAGTGGTTATCATCCCTGCTTCCAACGCGCAGAAGGTCCCGGGTTCAAATCCCGCTTCAGGCGCAGAAGTTTTTTAACTGCTTAAAAAACTTCTGCGCCTTCCAGCGCAGCCTTATATCAATCCAATTCCATCACTTCTTGGATTAGGAATAAGTAAACGGTGACTTTGGAGCCGTCCTAGCAACGAAGCACTCAATAAAGTCAAAGTTGTTCTGAATCGGCCTTGTTGATTCTGGCATTTGTCCGCAGGTGTTCGCACTGTCCAATCACCGATTCATATGTTTCGTATTTGAAATATAGATCTAAGATTGGTTTTGGTTATCGCTCACTCGTCGATAGTGTTCGAAGCCTACAGGGTTGGTTTAGTCACTTTAAATTAAACTCCCCCACTGAAAACCAGTTTAGTTACTGAGTGGGTAGACTCTAAATGTGAATTTATGTTTATTTATTTATTGTTTTATTTTTTTTATTTTTTTAAATCAACATCCACGCCGGTAAAATGCGAACTAAAAGGAATTGGTTCGTACTGTTGGAGACCAAGGAAGTCAATCATCCCCTTTATTTTGCAAATCACTAACTTTCAAAACAAAGGTAATACAGCTCCGAACCACACGAACCTTCCAGTAACGGAAGAAATTTCCCCTCCTCGTTACCACCTCCACTCGGCACGGGTGAGAGTGCTCGGGAGGCGTTGGAATGCGGTAGGCCGCATGACCCATTCATCCAGGTGTCAAAAGGTGTCAGGTGTTAAGAAAGCAATTTTTTTTATGTAGTTAAAAACTTATAATTTCTCATTTATTTTAAAATATATAACAAAATCAACCCAACGTCGTAAATTATCCCTAATGGATCTAGACGGTAGGAACTAGAGAAGTATAGAGTATAGACCATTTAGTTGGTACTGTAGAGCACTCAAAATAGACTAGATGCATTTTCGTGGCAAGAAAATATAGACTTCTAAGGGCCAGTTTCACCAAACTTTAATCCGGCAATTTTCTGTAAATCGGACATCAAAAATGGCGCCCGGTAGAAGCCACCATACATTTTGTATGTAATGTTTCTTGAAACCATGGTAGCCAATCCGGGATTAGTAAATCAGTCGATTAAAAAGTTTGGTGAAACTGGCCCTAGGAGAAGTGGTTCAGCTGTCAATTGTTCATTGTTGTTTCATTGTGATTATCCATCAATGGCGCCGAAAGGAGGTTGCTTAGCAGCGCTGTCTAGTGTCTATAAACAGGTGACTCAAAACTGTTGGGCTAACTTGTATCAGCCTAGGTCGAACAAACCCTGATGACCTTGACGTTTCAGATGACCCCGATGGCCGCGAGTCTCACGCAGGGGTTCCCTCTGCTACACGGGTCGGGGTACCTCCACCCCTCACACCCCTACCTACAGCACAAGGCAGAGTCTTACTTCCTGGCACCCGGTGAGTACCCTAGTACCATCACCGGTAGAGGTGGCTCAGCGGTAAGACGCGAGACTCTAACTCGGGAGGTCGCCGGTTCGATTCCGGCCACCGGTAATCTTGACTGAAGGTTTTCCTCAGTCGTAAAGGCGAATGAGTCCTACTAACAGCCCTCGGACATTCCTTCCCAGCTATCCAAACACCCTAATAACCTGGTTAGTCACCTGAAGAGGGGCACATCAGGTAAAGCCGGTGTAAACCCTATAACGGGTATTCCTACGAAACATTATTAAATTATTATTATTATGACCATCAGCTGCCTGGCAGTATGACGTGTATTGTATTGTATTGTATTGTATTGTATTATATTGTATTGTATTGTATTGTATTGTATTGTATTGTATTGTATGGTCTAGGCCTCCCCTTCGGCAGCCTCTTCACCTCAGTGGGGGCAGACATGAGCGGTAAACACTGCAGGCGGAGAAAGGCAAGGACTGTATTGTATTGTATTGTATTGTATTGTATTGTATGGTCTAGGACCTAGGCCTCCCCTTCGGCAGCCTGTTCACCTCAGTGGGTGCAGACATGAGCGGTAAACACTGCAGGCGGAGAAAGGCGAGGACTGTATTGTATTGTATTGTATTGTATTGTATGGTCTAGGCCTCCCCTTCGGCAGCCTGTTCACCTCAGTGGGTGCAGACATGAGCGGTAAACACTGCAGACGGAGAAAGGCGAGGACTGTATTGTATTGTATTGTATTGTATTGTATTGTATTGTATTGTATGGTCTAGGCCTCCCCTTCGGCAGCCTGTTCACCTCAGTGGGGGCAGACATGAGCGGTAAACACTGCAGACGGAGAAAGGCGAGGACTGTATTGTATTGTATTGTATTGTATTGTATTGTATTGTATGGTCTAGGCCTCCCCTTCGGCAGCCTGTTCACCTCAGTGGGGGCAGATATGAGCGGTAAGCACTGCAGGCGGAGAAAGGCGAGGACTGTATTGTATTGTATTGTATTGTATTGTATTGTATGGTCTAGGCCTCCCCTTCGGCAGCCTGTTCACCTCAGTGGGGGCAGACATGAGCGGTAAACACTGCAGGCGGAGAAAGGCGAGGACTGTATTGTATTGTATTGTATTGTATTGTATTGTATTGTATTGTATGGTCTAGGCCTCCCCTTCGGCAGCCTGTTCACCTCAGTGGGGGCAGACATGAGCGGTAAACACTGCAGACGGAGAAAGGCGAGGACTGTATTGTATTGTATTGTATTGTATTGTATTGTATTGTATGGTCTAGGCCTCCCCTTCGGCAGCCTGTTCACCTCAGTGGGGGCAGATATGAGCGGTAAGCACTGCAGGCGGAGAAAGGCGAGGACTGTATTGTATTGTATTGTATTGTATTGTATTGTATTGTATTGTATGGTCTAGGCCTCCTGTTCGGCAGTCTGTTCACCTCAGTGGGGTCAGACATGAGCGGTAAGCACTGCAGGCGGAGAAAGGCGAGGACTCTATTGTATTGTATTGTATTGTATTGTATTGTATTGTATGGTCTAGGCCTCCCCTTCGGCAGCCTGTTCACCTCAGTGGGGGCAGATATGAGCGGTAAGCACTGCAGGCGGAGAAAGGCGAGGACTGTATTGTATTGTATTGTATTGTATTGTATTGTATTGTATGGTCTAGGCCTCCCCTTCGGCAGCCTGTTCACCTCAGTGGGGTCAGACATGGGCGGTAAACACTGCAGGCGGAGAAAGGCGAGGACTGTATTGTGTTGTATTGTATTGTATTGTATGGTCTAGGCCTCCCCTTCGGCAGCCTGTTCACCTCAGTGGGGGCAGACATGAGCGGTAAACACTGCAGGCGGAGAAAGGCAAGGACTGTATTGTATTGTATTGCATTGTATTGTATTGTATTGTATGGTCTAGGCCTCCCCTTCGGCAGTCTGTTCACCTCAGTGGGCGCAGACATGAGCGGTAAACACTGCAGGCGGAGAAAGGCGAGGGCAGAATTGTATTTTATTGTATTGTATTGTATGGTCATGAGCGGTTAACACTGCAGAAGGAGAAAGGCGAGGACTGTATTGTATTGTATTGTATTGTATTGCATTGTATTGTATTGTATGGTCTAGGCCTCCCCTTCGGCAGCCTCTTCACCTCAGTGGGCGCAGACATGAGCGGTAAACACTGCAGACGGAGAAAGGCGAGGACTGTATTGTGTTGTATTGTATTGTATTGTATTGCATTGTATTGTATTGTATGGTCTAGGCCTCCCCTTCGGCAGCCTCTTCACCTCAGTGGGGGGAGACATGAGCGGTAAACACTGCAGAAGGAGAAAGGCGAGGACTGTATTGTATTGTATTGTATTGTATTGTATTGAATTGTATTGTATTGTATGGTCTAGGCCTCCCCTTCGGCAGCCTCTTCACCTCAGTGGGCGGAGACATGAGCGGTAAGCACTGCAGACGGAGAAAGGCGAGGACTGTATTGTATTGTATTGTATTGTATTGTATTGTATTGTATTGTATTGTATTGTATTGTATGGTCTAGGCCTCCCCTTCGGCAGTCTGTTCACCTCAGTGGGGGCAGACATGAGCGGTAAACACTGTAGAAGGAGAAAGGCGAGGACTGTATTGTATTGTATTGTATTGTATTGTATTGTATTGTATTGTATTGTATGGTCTAGGCCTCCCCTTCGGCAGCCTCTTCACCTCAGTGGGCGGAGACATGAGCGGTAAGCACTGCAGACGGAGAAAGGCGAGGACTGTATTGTATTGTATTGTATTGTATTGTATTGTATTGTATTGTATTGTATTGTATTGTATGGTCTAGGCCTCCCCTTCGGCAGTCTGTTCACCTCAGTGGGGGCAGACATGAGCGGTAAACACTGTAGAAGGAGAAAGGCGAGGACTGTATTGTATTGTATTGTATTGTATTGTATTGTATTGTATTGTATGGTCTAGGCCTCCTGTTCGGCAGTCTGTTCACCTCAGTGGGGGCAGACATGAGCGGTAAACACTGTAGAAGGAGAAAGGCGAGGTCTGTATTGTATTGTATTGTATTGTATTGTATTGTATGGTCTAGGCCTCCCCTTCGGCAGCCTCTTCACCTCAGTGGGCGCAGACATGAGCGGTAAACACTGCAGGCGGAGAAAGGCGAGGACTGTATTCTCCGACCATCAGCTGACTGGACTGGAGAAGAGGTTCGAGGTGCAGCGATATCTGTCAACACCGGAGCGGGTAGAGTTGGCATCAGCGCTCAGCTTGTCCGAGACACAGGTAGGCTGAATGTGACGTGTTGTAGGGGGGGAGGGGAGGGGAGGGGAGGGTAGAGCTGGCAACAGCGATCAAGTAAACTGAGTGACGTGTTGAAGGTGAAGGAGGGGAAAGTAAAACTGGCAACAGCGCTCCAGCTTATCCGAGCCACTGGTAGGCTAAGTGTGAAGTGTTGTAGGGAGGGGGAGGGGGGGATTGGTTGTTTACCGTCGTACTGGACAACTATGACGTCATAGGGTTGTTTGGAGGAAAGGCTCAAGTAGGACGTAAAGGGGAGTGAAAGGGAGTGGGGAGGACTTGGACTGTTTTTCGTCTGGCTTTTATACATCTCAACGTGTTAGGCTAGGGTGGCCCTACCAGACGATGGCGGGGGGGGGGGGGGGGGGGGCAGTATAATGAACCATGTTATGTGGGTATAAATCTAATTATAAGTTGAAATAGTTTGGTACAGTAGAATAACATAATTTATAATTGGTATGTCTACATTAATAAATATGCTAAATGAAAACATTTTTGGGTAAAATCATTCAATATGTTTACGATTTCAAACGTTGATTTTTTTAATACATTGTAAAAAAATTAATGTCTGATTTGACCTAAACACGTTTTCACTTTGCACAATTTGCAACAACCAACAAATGTTAGACAGTCATAAACATTTTCCTATCATGCATTGATTGTTATTGTTTCTCTGCGTAGGTGAAAACCTGGTTCCAAAACCGTCGGATGAAGCACAAGAAGCAACTCCGAAAACAGAACGAGGAGAACAAACAGGGCAGCCTGCCAGACATCAGCGCGCCGGCCGGTAAGACGAGGAACTAACTTATCTAACATACGTATAAAGGAAGGTGCACAATTGCCCGGTAACGATAACTGTAACTATTGGAGACTCAAACTAACACATAGATAGCGCTGCTAAGCAACACCCTTATCTGCGCCATTGATGATTTAACAATAAAGCAACAATGAACAATTGACAGATAAACTCATCCTTATAGTAGTTTATTTTCTTGCCACCAGAATGCGTCTAGTCTATTTTGAGGGGCCAATAACGATAACGGTAAAACGGCAACGGGAAGGCATTCGATGCACTATTGCCCGTTAAGCAGACGCTAACGGTAAAACGGCAACGGGAAGGCATTCGATGCACTATTGCCCGTTAAGCAGACGCTCGGCTATTTGCTAATACTTTTAACAGGCCGTGGACGCTTGATTCTGATTGGTCCCGGTAACGTACAGCCGGGAACGGTAACGTTAAGTTAAAACTTGGCGAACTTTCCGTTACCGTTACCGGGCCCGGTAACGGGAAGCTCTTAGGACCGCTTCACACGAGCGACTCTGCGGCGCCGCTTAGCCGCGCCGCTGAGCGGCGGTGTTTAGCAGTACATTGTTTTAAATGGAGGTCTTCACACGAGCGACTCCGCGGCGCCGCCGTTCCTCGTATCTTCCCTTGTTTTGCGTACTTCAGTCATGTTCTGAGAGTGATTGGATGAGGTTGCAGCCATGGAGAACACTGAAGACTTCATTAATGAAGTAGAACAGCATCCCTCCATCCCTAATTTTTTTATTCAAAATTATTTAACTTAATTATTAGTATTCTTAGCAGAAACAAACACAAAGTTCTTTATACCTAACTATTTTGAAAATGTGAAACTATGAAAAAAAGAATATATTTTCTCAGATAAGTCACTTTCACATCACAGTCACCTTTTTGTCACTACTAAACTTTAACCTTTTGTCACAATTATAACTTTTTCGAAAGCTTGGACAGTTAGAGCCCTCACTTCTTTCAGTAATATCGTATTTTACTATTCACATTCATACATCCTACTATTATTATTAGCAATTATTATGGTTCAATATTGCATCTTTTTACAATAATGATTTCTATATAAAGCTGAAAGCACGTATATATAGGGTATGAACCTACATCAAACATATTCATATAATCAAATCTAAAGTTTATCAAAGTTCAAATTACTATACATATATTCATAAACGGCCTTAATGCCTTGTATACGAGTTACAAGTTTAATACGAGTTTTTCGTAAACTGTTGGGCCACCATATATTATACATATTACAGGTGCCAAATAGTCTACGAAAAACTCGTATTCCTTACTATTTCTGTGCTGTGTTATAACAATAAATATGATGGCAATTGTTAATTAATAAAAATTATTATTTACTTCAAGGTCAGGCCAAGTTTCTCGTCTGCCGGTATACACCTCCTCATGACTGTGTCCTCTCCTGATAACTTATATCCACTTCCACAATGGATAAAAGCTCATCAAAGGAGCTTCTTGACATGCGAAAGAATTGAAAAACCTTATTGTCGTCTTGTCTTAAATCGTCATACAGAGTATGGAATAACCCCTTTTGCAATCTCTCACTTAGCATGGCGTGAACCCATAGTTTTCTTTTTGGTTTCCTCTTCCGGCGCAGTCTTTTACGAAGCAGCAGAATAAGACGCAAATCATCCTCCTCAGAATTCATATTGGTAATAGGGAAGTCTCACGCATTTTTTTTATTTGCTTACTGGTTACCTCAAGTTAAAATAAACGGGAACTAATTGGTTTCGGCTCGAAAGGTGCATTAACATTGCTTTAACAGCAAGTCAAAGATATTGCTGTCAAAACACGCTCAGAAACGGACCTGCGCCATCTTGCTCGTGATTTCAAGGGTCTGACGTCATATGTCAGTAAACAATAATTTTATATCATACAAATAGTACTGAAATCTCACCCTTTAGTAGATTATTGCTCTCATAAGACTCTAACCGAACCAACTTTTATTTATAGTTAGTAAATGAACACTTCTCAACATTAATTAACAACAATATGTTAAATAATTGCATTATTTTAAACACGTTTTGGTAAATACTGTATCAAAATGTATTTTCTGAAGAAAACAGTAGTATAAAAGACATTGTTGTAAAGTCACTGCATCCTAGATATTGTAAAATGTCCAACTTAATATCGTTGATATTATTAAGAATACTTCAAGGAGGCAGTTGTTTACATGACATATGACGTCAAGAGCCGTTTTTCATTTACGGAACGAGAAGTTCCAAATTTCAAACTTAAAATGCTAATAGAATTGGAAATATACGCTTCTCAGATATAAAAATTATACCGCCCGTATTTTTAGATAATGATCTTCCATTTTTAGGTGCTTTGAGGAATATTTATTTTTGATGAGACTTCCCTATTGATAAAAGGAATGCCTGGGCACAAACGCGCGGCAGGGTCGCGTGCAGTCGCGTGCACGGCGGTTTACCGACGGCTCAGCGGCGCCGCTAAGCGGCGCCGCTGAGTCGCTCGTGTGAAGCGGTCCTTATTGTGCATCGTATCGTAATTTAACATGAAATCGAACTTCATTCCCGTTATCGTTATCGTTACAGTTATCGTTACCGGGCTATTGTGCACCAAGGCTATTTTACGCGCCATTTAGTGGACGCAGACATCAGCGCGCCGGCCGGTAGGACGAGGAACTAAACTATATTCACGTGACGTCATAGCGGCCATTTTGATTGACATTTCAGCTGCCAAGATGCTTACGTAGCCTATAGAGGCACCGTGTGTTAGTACATTCAGCGCTATATGTGGCCAAATTTAGCAACTTATTGGTGAAAATTGTGTTTATTCCGCGGTTGTAAATACTGCCGGATATTATTGTGAAATATCTTGTATTTGTTTTTTTGTTTTGTTTTTCTTGTAGATGTGTAGGCCTATTTATTTTCTTGTGTTGCTTTGTTTTATGTTTGTCATTGTTTGTTATTGTCTGGTTTTGTTTGTGTTTGTTGTGTGTTGTTTGTTGTTTGTAAGTCTAAAACGTGTCCTGATTAAAGTGGCGCCTTGCGCCTTTCAAAATGGACTGATGGTATTTTTTTTTATTTATTTATTTATTTTCAAGATGAATACAAGAAATACTTATTATAATACAGAGATCTGGCCCCCAAAGAGTAGGAATTACTCGCAAGCAGGGGGCCTTCAAAAACAGGAAATGATTAAATAGATGATGAGATGATGGCGGGAGGTATGAACACTTACATTTGTAGGCTAAGGGCCTACTACGTAGTATGATTTATGTATTAACAACAGAAGTGAAAATAGTGAAAATATGATTGAGAATAGTGATGAAAAAAAGAAGTAAATAAAGAGTACATATAAAGAATGAAGGAAACACAGACATATTTTGTTCTAATAGGAAATGTGGTAGATCTTATAGTCCAAGAGCACCAATAGTAGGTGAAATAATGATAATGATAAAAACATAACATAAATTTAAGATGACATTTAGGCCTAGACATGTTTACATTTTTTAAATTGTGATTATAGTAGAGAGTGATTATTCAATAGCTTCGTTTGTTTGTCCAGTTCCAAGTACAGACATGTACTCCTGGAACCAGCCGGATGTACGTAATGAAAACGGATATGGGGGCACAAAGTTCACCTACCGTCCGCATGGACAAACAAACACGCTGTGCCTTGTTTTTACACATTTGCGAGGCGAATTCGAGAATGGCGAATTTAATCCCAATGCTCGTTCCATTTCTTCATTCATTTCATTCGTTCATTCATTCTACATCTAGGCTGAAGGCCTACTTACAATAATTGTGGTGTCGGGTAAATCGTTAGTCTTAAATATGGTCTTATTAATCGTTCTGGACGCGGCTTAAGTCTCTAGGGCTTAACGAGTATGAATTGTAAGACTATGCCTAGGCCTACGCCCTGGTCCCATATTTATCCATTAGGAAGGCCTAGGCTGGTTATACCTAGGCCTATGTTCTAGGCTTACTAAGGGTCTTTAGTAATCGTTCTGAAAGCGGGCTTTAAGAGTATTTATGATAAAATGTCTAGGCCTACACCCTGGTCCCATATTTATTCATAAGGTATAGGCTTAGCATTAGTAGGGCCTAGGCTGGTAATACCTAGGCCTATTTTCTAGGCCTACTAAGGGTCTTTTAGTAATCGTTCTGAAAGCGGGCTTCAAGAGCATTTGTAAGACAATGTCTAGGCCTACACCCTGGTTCCATATTTATTCATAAGGTAGGCCTAGCTTTAGTAGGGCCTAGCTATAGGCCCAGGCTGGTAATAACTAGGCCTATGTTCTAGGCCTACTAAGGGTCTTTTAGTAATCGTTCTGAAAGCGGGCTTCACGAGTATTTGTAAGACTAGGCCTATGCCTAGACCTACACCCTGGTCCCATATTTGTCTAGGCTAGGCCTAGGGAATGAAATGAAATGAAGGCCTATCCATAGATAAATAAAACAGGGCCTATCATTAGTCTAGGCCTAGGCTTATTTTCTAGGCCTACTTAGGGTATTTTTGTACGAAACCACGGTGGTCAATATATTTTGTTGGCATTATTATTTGAACGTGGGGCCTAGGCCTAATTGATGAGTTTTTTTAGGTTAGGGGGCAGGCCTGCCGGAGTTTTAGGTTGTCATACATAATAAAGTTACCTTCTACCACACAGAAAATATAACAATCACCAATAAACACAGGGTTGTTTGATTCATCTCTTGTTAATATCGCCGTTGGTAAAGCACTAGTGCTAGCGATACCTTCCATGATGGTTTGTATATCAAGTTTTTGACGCGATTCTTGTTATTCAGCACTCACTCACCTTCTAGCACATGTAATACGTATGAATCTTCGATTGTCACGGGATTATCTTCTCCATCACTTGTTATTATTGCAGTAAATTCATAATATTCGGGGGAATGTGTCCGACGCGGCGTCCTCCATTTCGAAAGAATTGGCGCCTCTTACCCTCACTCCTTCGCCAGGAGCAGCAGTAAAAATAAGTACTCCAGTTGTACCAGTGGTAAGTTACCACCGGACAGAAAAACGTTCCGAGTTGAAACCACGTCAAGTACCCCCGGACAGAAAAACGGGTTTTTCTCAATACTGTACTCCTGGAGTACTATAACGTGGACAAACAAACAAAGCTATAATCTGCCAAAAAATTTTAAAAGCCATATTTAATCAAACAATGTTCACAAATTTAACATTATCGACGTAGGAAGAACGACGCTACTTCATCGTAAAGTTGCGTGACATTGCCACTTGAGCGCTTCAGTCGTTTTCACTAGCGCGCTCAGTGGCCAAACTCGGTGCGTATACAGAGAGCGTTGCGAGCGATCCGGCCAAGAGTCACTGAATATTGGATACACAACTTTCAACAACACGAATTTCTTTTGTCTTTGGAAAGACTATTTCACTTCTTTGGAATAGACTCAATGGGAGTCTTTCAGTCAAAATTTCTCACCAGAGTGCAGCATAGAACAACCCGGTTTTAAAATAGTAAACAAACGTGGATTGCAACGGGAACGAGCGTGATGACAGGTAGTTAAAATTTACAACATATATTTGGTAACGAGCATAATCTCCTCAAATATAATAAACAGTAATATGTAATTAATAAGCTATGACGCCGAGTATTGGCCCTAATCATTATAGATCTACATTATTCAAGTTTATCACAGCCTTTAGCTCTCGACTTTTCAACCACTAACTAGCTGACAGATGACATTGCCGGTGTGTTGCAAGAAGCACCTCATTTAGTTATTTTATTTGAACTTTAATTTAAATGCATTGTTTGCTGAGGCTCCGCTTTTAAACAGTCATATTTATACAACAATATTATTTTAAGACAAATTCATCAATAAAAACAAAGGCTAACAGACCGTAACTAACAGCTACGGACGACCTACCCTTGTCTCTCTGCATGTTGTCGTATCATAAAGGCACAGGAAACACATATTACCACTCTGAAAGACCACTTTGTAATGTTTTCAGTGTCAATGTTTCTTGATATCGGTAAAATGGTGTCATAAATAATATTACAAACTAAATCAGTCGAACACGGGCGTCACATTATAGAAAAAACGCCGCCATGTTCCCCCACGTGAAATTAACTTCTGTCAAACACGATCACGGCAATAAAGACAACTGACCATCAACCGACGAAGAAACACGTCAAGTATCCTAGCAACAGACAGAAGTCACCGCTTTATTGATGTTAGTATTTCTAAGTCACAGCCTATCAAAGCCAGTATTTTCTAACACCGCCTTGCCGATCAGTGTATTTTCATTTTGACAGGTGGACCGCATTTTTCGGTGCTGCGCTCTGGTGGTTGAGCTTTAAAAGATCCCCATTGAGGTGGTTGTGACATCACAGGCGGACAAACAATGTGTTGCTAGGCATGTATCCTTCTTTGATTGGTGCATATTCAATGTTTGTCCGAAACAAAACACGGCTATTTTTAGAATAGGGAATATGCGTCATCTTTTTTTAGCATTTTACTAGATTAGGATTAACTTCCTGAATACAAAAATATTTTATTTCGATGACATAGAATAAAGTTTCATTTATAAAAACGAGCTGAAAGTTTCACACATATTTATGGCGGGAAAAACGGGGCATACGTCACTATTCATGTATCAGCAATCAACCAATCATAAAATGATAAATAAAAAAACGCTTATTTGGAAATTATCATATCCAAAATCGTATAAAATCGAATTAATGTCTAGTACGCCTAATAATTAATTTTGAAGTCCAATTACTATTAAAAACAATTATACCAAACCTATTTTCATAGAATATCAGTAAATATTGGGTGTTGTTATTCATATGAAGCAGACTTGACAACGGCTGAGTACAAATTTTGACAAGGTTAGCTTGATGACCTTGAAAATTTGTTTGTTTCGTCTAGGAAGCGGTGGCAGAGTCATTCATATAAGCAGTGATTTATATGAATTGTGACGTCACATACCGTTTAAAAATAATAGTGCGGGAAACAGATAATCACAATCTTTGAACATTTATAGAAGTATAATGAGTTAATTTTAAAACTTTTAAATTAGGTTTCTGATGTCTTCAGATGAATAACAATATATTTCACGTACTTTCAGAGCTGTAGAAAATTCATGCACATTCCCTATTAAGTCTTACGACGACCCCCACGAAGTGTAATAGATCTGATTCGTACATGCGGCTGTTTTCATCTTCACAAATCACCCATTCATCGTCTCGATTAGCCACGCTGCAAAAATACGAAACGTAAAACCGAAAATATCATCTCGTCACATTATCTGTAAAGTTAACTTCACGGTGTCTAGTTTTATCAGATGAGTTTGTACCTACCCGAAAACAATTTTCAATGAAAAGATTTTAATCATAGCAATTACGCTGTTAGATACGTAACCTAATTGAGATAACTTAATTTTCCGGAGCTTCGTAGAAAAAGTTTCCAATTTACCTTTTGAATATTCATAATTTTCGTTAATTATAATAAGGGCCGACTCTAAGTTAAGCTCTCAACTCAAACGGATCCCCTTAATTATAATAAAGACCTACGCAAGCGCTCTCTTCGCTCGACGGTTATTCTTGTAACTAGAGACGGGGTAGATGTTTAAAAACGTTGATTTTAGTTAAGGGATGAAAATTCAGACGAAACGGTGTAGTCTGCCGAACCACCGGTTTCCGTCGTTAAAGTGAAATGTTACCTAAACGAAGAACACAAGAGTCGAGAGAAGGGTACCGCTACGTCAAAACCGCAGAACATTTTCATTTTTTAATTATATATCTAAAGAATGCTACTCGAAAAAAATCGAAAATCTGAGTCAAAGTGCACTGTGTTTTGGTGAGCCCTACAGACTGAATGAAATGTTATGCCCATTAGCATAGTTATTTTGATTATTAATTCGATAATAAGTTATAAAATTAATTATAGATGAAAACCGTACTGATTACAATGTAAGACACAACTTAGAGCATTCAGTACGTAGGGCTTACTAAACCACAGTGCGCTGTTGATTTAGATTTTCGATTTCGAAGTCCATTCTTGAGATATAATTACAAAATGAAAATTGTCTGCGGTTTCTGACGAAGAGGTATCCTTCGCTCTTAAAGTCGTCGTACAACAACTTCGGTAATGCTTTCGTCATCAATCAATGACGTGTTTACGGTTTCGGCCAACCCGAGCAGGTATTTGAATTAGCCACGGCCGCTGGTTGGCTGCCGCTCACCACCCACCCGTGACGGAAGCATTACCGAGGTTGTTGTA
>OX246749.1:1922389-2089889 GCA_945910005.1 Isoperla grammatica | reverse complement strand
TGCCCCCCCCCCCCCCCCCCAAACCCAAGTACAAGAAGTTTAAGGTGAATGGGTATTAAAACCACCCAAAAATAATGTTTTTAAATATTATTATTATTTAAATATTATTCCATTTATTAATACATTGTAAAAAATACACGAAAAGTAAAAACACAATTAATCATAATTACAATTTAGCAGTCAAGAACAGTGAAATATCACGGGGTATTCTCCATTGATATCCTTCCTCTACAGATCTTCCCCCCCCCCCCTCCACCCACCCCACCACCCCGGCCCAGTTTGGCTTGTGTGTTTAATTGCTTAATTACAGCACATCATTAGGTTAAATTCCCGCCAGCTTACAAACAACTCACAACTCTATTAGTAATAACTTTGCACTCTAAACTCTTTGGCGTAAAAACTCTACTAATATGTGGTTTTCACTAACAGGGTCTCTGCTTGATCTTCGCCTAGCGGAGGCTCGTCGAACTTCCCGAGTTACAGTGGGTCCGTGGCTTAGTTGAGAACAAGAAAATCAGTCGATCTTGGCATTTCACAAATGATGTACACCCCCACTATACCTGGCTAGCACAAACATGAGACGAAATCCCCGAATCATTACCGGAAGCCGTAACAGAAGTTCAACCATGCTCACATTTCTTGGAAACCCAACATCTTGTCAAATAAAAGCTGCGTCCACACAACAAACAAAGGATTACATTTGATTACTTTTTGACAGTTCGGATCTCTGCGGTCGCACTCGGGGTGTACAAACAACTTATTATAAATGCAGTGAAACAAATGCCCTGCGGCGTTCTCAGCTTTGCCTCGGCAAAGTTTAAAGCCGCATTCACATAAATGACTATTGATTACTGACTATTGACTAGTGACTAGTGATTATTGACTACCCAAAGAAAGATATGAACACTACACAACTAAGTTCTTTGACACGTATGATCTGCCACCTAGAACAAATGAATCAAACTGATTGACAAACAACGAGCTGTCAAAATAATAAAATTGCAACATTATGAAGAAAACGAGGTATTCACCAGTTAAAACGTTTAATGATGGGCTTAACCAAGTTGTGAAGGTTTTGTATGTTTCTTGTTTGTTTTGAAGATTTGTTTTCAAAATAAGAATATTTTATTGTATGACAGCTTCATAAAAATAATAAATAAATAATATTCGCCGGAAATAGTCAAAAACAAATATACACTTGACAGTAATTGAATAGTGGTATTGACATCCGTTGCTCCACATTCATTGGCTGAACGCGAACGTTGTGATTGGTTGTAACTATGACTTCCAGATATCTTCAATTCGTTAGTCAATAGTCAATAGTCATAAGTCAAAAGTAAAGTTGTGTGAACGTCAGCACGTATCGCCTATGGTTCAATTCGCTTAGTCACTAATCAATAGTCAATAGTCAATAGTCAATAGTCACTAGTCATTTATGTGAACGCGGCTTATAAGAACTGACAAACCCCAACCCTAGCCAGGGTGAAGCCCCTATTGAGGGGCGGCCCTGCCACGTGGCGTGAACACGACAACAATGTTGTTCAGAGCACTCAGTGATTGCTGTCTGTGTTTAGGAAGGTCTTTCTCTATAAGTGGTTTGCTTCGTTGTATGCCACTTGTTTACAAGGAGATCGGTTTATAGACTAGTCCCAACGAAAGTATTCGCATACCGATCTCAGGTCATTGTCTACTGCCCCTTTCAACCGCGCCAATTGAAAGAAAATCAACAGATGTACTAGTCGCAACGAAAGTATTCGCATACGATCTCAGGTCATTGTCTACTGCCCCTTTCAACCGCGCCAATTGAAAGAAAATCAACAGATATACTAGTCCCAACGAAAGTATTCGCATACCGATCTCAGGTCATTGTCTATTGCCCCTTTCAACCGTGCCAATTGTAAGAAAATCAACAGATATGCTAGTCCCAACGAAAGTATTCGCATACCGATCTCAGGTCATTGTCTACGCCCCTTTCAACCGCGCTAATTGAAAGAAAATCAACAGATATAATAGTCCCAACGAAAGTATTCGCATACCGATCTCAGGTCATTGTCTACTGCCTCTTTCAACCGCGCCAATTGAAAGAAAATCAACAGATATACTAGTCCCAACGAAAGTATTCGCATACCGATCTCAGGTCATTGTCTACTGCCCCTTTCAACCGCGCCAATCGAAAGAAAATCAACAGATACCTGGCGTTCTTTCACACATTCGTAAACGCCCGGTTCGGCTTAGTCGAGTGCACAGGTGGTTTGGCCACACCCACCGTTACAGGTAACCAACGGAAGGTTTTAAATTATCCCCAATCTGTTTAGATTAGACGGTAAGAATTAGCGAGGTAGAAAATTAAGTTGTCACCTTGGACTCGGCTGTATCGTAAGCATCAGAATACTTTCGTTGGGGCAACTATACACACTTTAAGTCCGTATTCAGTCGTCCCCTACCCATTGAGGCTCCCGTTGTTGCTATGGATTTGTAGGGAACCCGCAACTGACGTCACATCCGGACTACAACAATGGAACAAATGAATTGAACTGATGGACAAACAATCAGCTGTCAAAATAATAAAATTGCAACCATACAAATAAAAAACAAGTGTAGCAATAGTAACTGCTCGCCATTTAAAACTTTTAATGATAGACAACGACTAGGTGAAAGTTTTGTATGTGTATTTGTTTGTTTTTTGTTTTGTTTTCCAAAATCAGAAGAAATTATTTTTTGACAGCTTGTTGTTTGTCCATCGATCAATTCATTTGTTTCATTGTTGTCTTTTGGTGTTGCCAGTAGCAAGTAGCCTATTGGGGCGCCCGTTGTTGCTATAAATAGCGTGCATGAAACTGTTGCCTGGCAACAACAGGCGCCCCTAGACGAATTTCAGTTCCAGCCTATGTTGGCACTGTTGGATTCGGTTATTTTGTAAGCATGACTTTATACATCCCCCGCCCTCGACTCCAACAGTGGGGTGGAAGGGGGGGGGGGGAACCCTCTAGTTTAGTGTAGGCCTATAGATAGAATGATTACAGAGCCTATGTGAGCACCGCATGTCAACCATCAGTCAGTCCATTATCAGAGTCCTAATCCAATATCGTTGCAAATTAAACGAATAATATCTGTTAGTTGTGTCACTTTAGAAGATGAAAGGGGTGTGCGTGTGCGTGTGTGTGTGTGCGTGTGTGTGTGTGCGTGTGTGTGTGTGCGTGTCCGTGTGCGTGTAATCAAAAATTAATCAAATGTAATCGACATGCGTCTAAACTTACACTCCTCACGTCTAAACCGATAATAGGATTTCTCTCGTATTTTACGTCCTAGTATAAAAGTGTCAAATTGATGATTTTCATAACGAAAACACAAGATGTTAATCTTGAAAGAGTTATAAAAAAATATTAAGTATATAAATGTGTACACAATGTTGTTTCAATGGGTACACAATTATATATTTTATCATTTTTTAAATACTCTTTCAAGATGAATATGCCTATCTTGTGTTTTTGTAATGAAAGTCATCAATTTGACACTTTTATACTAGGACGTAAAATTATAGAGAAATCCTATTGTCCGTTTAGGCGTAAGGAGTGTAAGTTTAGAGGCATGATTTAGGGGTGAAATGACTATTTCCTACACTTAAAGACCGACTGTAGATATATAATTAATAATTTTTCGTAGGAATACCTTTATAGGGTGTACACCATGGCTTTACCTGATGTGCCCCTCTTCAGGTGACTAACTAGATTATTAGGGTGTTTTGTTTGGATAGCTGGGAAAGAATGTCCGAGGGCTGTTAGTAGGACTCAATCCCAGCATTTGCCTTTACGACTGAAAAAACCCTCGGAAAAACCCGTTCAGTCAGGATTGGCGGTGGCCGAAATCGAATCGGCAACCTCCCGAATTACAGTCTCGCCTCTTATACCGGTGAGCCATCTCTATCGGTTGTAGAAATAAAGTCGTCTTACAATAACTACGGTAATGCTTTCGCGTCATCAATCAATGACGTGTTTACGGTCTCGGCCAACCCGAGCAGGTATTTGAATTAGCCACGGCCGCTGGTTGGCTGCCGCTCACCCACCCGTGACGGAAGCATTACAGAAGATGTTGCTACAGCTTTCCTTGCTGGTAGTACGCTCCGTACCCTCCCCTACCCGCCTTGTGCCCCCCACCCCTCCCTTGGATGATCTCCCCCGAGGGGTAAGGGTTAGAGTGGGTCTATAGACCAATTAGTCCCTGAATTCACCGCTAGATCGCAGTGAAATCGAGTTACCCTATTAGAGAGCGCAGCCTGGCGGGGATCGGGATAACCACACGAGCAGTGATTGAATCAGTTTGACAACAATACGCAGCAATGAGGTTCTCTGCTCTATGACGTAGGAGCCCCCGTATACGTCATTCGCGTCCAGCTGGGGTTCTAGGGCGACAATACGCAGCAATGAGGTTCTCTTGCTCTATGACGTAGGAGCCCCCGTATACGTCATTCACGTCTAGCTGGGGTTCTAGGGCGACAATACGCAGCAATGAGGTTCTATGCTCTATGACGTAGGAGCCCCCGTATACGTCATTCACGTCCAGCTGGGGTCCTGGGGCGACAATACGCAGCAATGAGGTTCTATGCTCTATGACGTAGGAGCCCCCGTATACGTCATTCACGTCTAACTGGGGTCCTAGGGCGACAATACGCAGCAATGAGGTTCTCTGCTCTGTGACTAGAGCCCCCGTATACGTCATTCACGTCTAACTAGGGTCCTAGAGTGACAATACGCAGCAATGAGGTTCTCTGCTCTATGACGTAGGAGCCTCCGTATACGTCATTCACGTCTAACTGGGGTCCTAGGGCGACAATACGCAGCAATGAGGTTCTCTGCTCTATGACGTAGGAGCCCCCGTATACGTCATTCACGTCTAGCTGGGGTCCTAGGGCGACAATACGCAGCAATGAGGTTATGTGACGTAGGAGCCCCCGTATACGTCATTCACGTCTAGCTGGGGTCCTAGGGCGACAATACGCAGCAATGAGGTTCTATGCTCTATGACGTAGGAGCCCCCGTATACGTCATTCACGTCTAACTGGGGTCCTAGGGCGACAATACGCAGCAATGAGGTTCTATGCTCTGTGACGTAGGAGCCCCCGTATACGTCATTCACGTCCAACTGGGGTCCTAGGGCGACAATACGCAGCAATGAGGTTCTCTGCTCTATGACGTAGGAGCCCCCGTATACGTCATTCACGTCTAGCTGGGGTCCTAGGGCGACAATACGCAGCAATGAGGTTCTATGCTCTATGACGTAGGAGCCCCCGTATACGTCATTCACGTCCAGCTGGGGTCCTGGGGCGACAATACGCAGCAATGAGGTTCTATGCTCTATGACGTAGGAGCCCCCGTATACGTCATTCACGTCTAACTGGGGTCCTAGGGCGACAATACGCAGCAATGAGGTTCTCTGCTCTGTGACTAGAGCCCCCGTATACGTCATTCACGTCTAACTAGGGTCCTAGGGCGACAAACCGCAGCAATGAGGTTCTATGCTCTATGACGTAGGAGCCCCCGTATACGTCATTCACGTCTAACTGGGGTCCTAGGGCGACAATACGCAGGAATGAGGTTCTATGCTCTATGACGTAGGAGCCCCCGTATACGTCATTCACGTCTAACTGGGGTCCTAGGGCGACAATACGCAGCAATGAGGTTCTCTGCTCTATGACGTAGGAGCCCCCGTATACGTCATTCACGTCTAGCTGGGGTCCTAGGGCGACAATACGCAGCAATGAGGTTCTGTGCTCTATGACGTAGGAGCCCTCGTATACGTCATTCACGTCCAGCTGGGGTCCTAGGGCGACAATACGCAGCAATGAGGTTCTCTGCTCTATGACGTAGGAGCCCCCGTATACGTCATTCACGTCTAACTGGGGTCCTAGGGCGACAATACGCAGCAATGAGGTTATGTGCTCTATGACGTAGGAGCCCCCGTATACGTCATTCACGACCAGCTGGGGTCCTAGGGCGACAATACGCAGCAATGAGGTTCTCTGCTCTATGACGTAGGAGCCCCCGTATACGTCATTCACGTCTAGCTGGGGTCCTAGGGCGACAATACGCAGCAATGAGGTTCTCTGCTCTATGACGTAGGAGCCCCCGTATACGTCATTCACGTCTAGCTGGGGTCCTAGGGCGACAATACGCAGCAATGAGGTTCTCTGCTCTATGACGTAGGAGCCCCCGTATACGTCATTCACGTCTAACTGGGGTCCTAGGGCGACAATACGCAGCAATGACGTTATGTGACGTAGGAGCCCCCGTATACGTCATTCACGTCTAGCTGGGGTCCTAGGGCGACAATACGCAGCAATGAGGTTCTATGCTCTATGACGTAGGAGCCCTCGTATACGTCATTCGCGTCTAGCTGGGGTTCTAGGGCGACAATACGCAGCAATGAGGTTCTATGCTCTATGACGTAGGAGCCCCCGTATACGTCATTCACGTCTAACTGGGGTTCTAGGGCGACAATACGCAGCAATGAGGTTCTCTGCTCTATGACGTAGCAGCCCCCGTATACGTCATTCACGTCTAGCTGGGGTCCTAGGGCGACAATACGCAGCAATGAGGTTCTATGCTCTATGACGTAGGAGCCCCCGTATACGTCATTCACGTCTAGCTGGGGTCCTAGGGCGACAATACGCAGCAATGAGGTTCTCTGCTCTATGACGTAGGAGCCTCCGTATACGTCATTCACGTCTAGCTGGGGTCCTAGGGCGACAATACGCAGCAATGAGGTTCTCTGCTCTATGACGTAGGAGCCCCCGTATACGTCATTCACGTCTAACTAGGGTCCTAGGGCGACAATACGCAGCAATGAGGTTCTCTGCTCTATGACGTAGGAGCCCCCGTATACGTCATTCACGTCTAGCTGGGGTCCTAGGGCGACAATACGCAGCAATGAGGTTCTCTGCTCTATGACGTAGGAGCCCCCGTATACGTCATTCACGTCTAGCTGGGGTCCTAGGGCGACAATACGCAGCAATGAGGTTCTCTGCTCTATGACGTAGGAGCCCCCGCATACGTCATTCACGTCTAACTAGGGTCCTAGGGCGACAATACGCAGCAATGAGGTTCTCTGCTCTATGACGTAGGAGCCCCCGTATACGTCATTCACGTCCAGCTGGGGTCCTAGGGCGACAATACGCAGCAATGAGGTTCTCTGCTCTATGACGTAGGAGTCCCCGTATACGTCATTCACGTCTAGCTGGGGTCCTAGGGTGACAATACGCAGCAATGAGGTTCTCTGCTCTATGACGTAGGAGCCCCCGTATACGTCATTCACGTCTAGCTGGGGTCCTAGGGTGACAATACGCAGCAATGAGGTTCTATGCTCTATGACGTAGGAGCCCCCGTATACGTCATTCACGTCTAGCTGGGGTCCTAGGGTGACAATACGCAGCAATGAGGTTCTATGCTCTATGACGTAGGAGCCCCCGTATACGTCATTCACGTCTAGCTGGGGTTCTAGGGCGACAATACGCAGCAATGAGGTTCTGTGTTCTATGACGTAGGAGCCCCCGTATACGTCATTCACGTCTAGCTGGGGTCCTAGGGCGACAATACGCAGCAATGAGGTTATGTGACGTAGGAGCCCCCGTATACGTCATTCACGTCTAACTGGGGTCCTAGGGCGACAATACGCAGCAATGAGGTTATGTGACGTAGGAGCCCCCGTATACGTCATTCACGTCCAACTGGGGTCCTAGGGCGACAATACGCAGCAATGAGGTTATGTGACGTAGGAGCCCCCGTATACGTCATTCACGTCTAACTGGGGTCCTAGGGCGACAACACGCAGCAATGAGGTTCTCTGCTCTATGACGTAGGAGCCCCCGTATACGTCATTCACGTCCAGCTGGGGTCCTAGGGCGACAATACGCAGCAATGAGGTTCTCTGCTCTATGACGTAGGAGCCCCCGTATACGTCATTCACGTCTAGCTGGGGTCCTAGGGCGACAATACGCAGCAATGAGGTTCTATGCTCTATGACGTAGGAGCCCCCGTATACGTCATTCACGTCCAGCTGGGGTCCTAGGGCGACAATACGCAGCAATGAGGTTCTATGCTCTATGACGTAGGAGCCCCCGTATACGTCATTCACGTCCAGCTGGGGTCCTAGGGCGACAATACGCAGCAATGAGGTTCTATGCTCTATGACGTAGGAGCCCCCGTATACGTCATTCACGTCTAGCTGGGGTCCTAGGGCGACAATACGCAGCAATGAGGTTCTCTGCTCTATGACGTAGAAGCCCCCGTATACGTCATTCACGCCCAGCTGGGGTCCTAGGGCAACAATACGCAGCAATGAGGTTCTCTGCTCTATGACGTAGGAGTCCCCGTATACGTCATTCACGTCCAGCTGGGGTCCTAGGGCGACAATACGCAGCAATGAGGTTCTCTGCTCTATGACGTAGGAGCCCCCGTATACGTCATTCACGTCTAACTGGGGTCCTAGGGCGACAATACGCAGCAATGAGGTTCTATGCTCTATGACGTAGGAGCCCCCGTATACGTCATTCACGTCTAGCTGGGGTCCTAGGGCGACAATACGCAGCAATGAGGTTCTCTGCTCTATGACGTAGGAGCCCCCGTATACGTCATTCACGTCTAGCTGGGGTTCTAGGGCGACAATACGCAGCAATGAGGTTCTCTGCTCTATGACGTAGGAGCCCCCGTATACGTCATTCACGTCTAGCTGGGGTCCTAGGGCGACAATACGCAGCAATGAGGTTCTCTGCTCTATGACGTAGGAGCCCCCGTATACGTCATTCACGTCTAGCTGGGGTCCTAGGGCGACAATACGCAGCAATGAGGTTCTCTGCTCTATGACGTAGGAGCCCCCGTATACGTCATTCACGTCTAGCTGGGGTCCTAGGGCGACAATACGCAGCAATGAGGTTCTCTGCTCTATGACGTAGGAGCCCCCGTATACGTCATTCACGTCTAGCTGGGGTCCTAGGGCGACAATACGCAGCAATGAGGTTCTCTGCTCTATGACGTAGGAGCCCCCGTATACGTCATTTACGTCTAACTGGGGTCCTAGGGCGACAATACGCAGCAATGAGGTTCTATGCTCCATGACGTAGGAGCCCCCGTATACGTCATTCACGTCTAGCTGGGGTTCTAGGGCGACAATACGCAGCAATGAGGTTATGTGACGTAGGAGCCCCCGTATACGTCATTCACGTCTAACTAGGGTCCTAGGGCGACAATACGCAGCAATGAGGTTCTATGCTCTATGACGTAGGAGCCCCCGTATACGTCATTCACGTCTAGCTGGGGTCCTAGGGTGACAATACGCAGCAATGAGGTTCTATGCTCTATGACGTAGGAGCCCCCGTATACGTCATTCACGTCTAGCTGGGGTCCTAGGGTGACAAAACGCAGCAATGAGGTTCTATGCTCTATGATGTAGGAGCCCCCGTATACGTCATTCACGTCTAGCTGGGGTTCTAGGGCAACAATACGCAGCAATGAGGTTATGTGACGTAGGAGCCCCCGTATACGTCATTCACGTCTAGCTGTGGTCCTAGGGTGACAATACGCAGCAATGAGGTTCTATGCTCTATGACGTAGGAGCCCCCGTATACGTCATTCACGTCTAACTGGGGTCCTAGGGCGACAATACGCAGCAATGAGGTTCTCTGCTCTATGACGTAGGAGCCCCCGTATACGTCATTCACGTCTAACTGGGGTCCTAGGGCGACAATACGCAGCAATGAGGTTCTCTGCTCTATGACGTAGGAGCCCTCGTATACGTCATTCACGTCTAACTGGGGTCCTAGGGCGACAATACGCAGCAATGAGGTTCTCTGCTCTATGACGTAGGAGCCCCCGTATACGTCATTCACGTCTAGCTGGGGTCCTAGGGTGACAATACGCAGCAATGAGGTTCTATGCTCTATGACGTAGGAGCCCTCGTATACGTCATTCACGTCCAGCTGGGGTCCTAGGGCGACAATACGCAGCAATGAGGTTCTCTGCTCTATGACGTAGGAGCCCCCGTATACGTCATTCACGTCTAACTGGGGTCCTAGGGCGACAATACGCAGCAATGAGGTTCTCTGCTTTATGACGTAGGAGCCCCCGTATACGTCATTCACGTCTAACTGGGGTCCTAGGGCGACAATACGCAGCAATGAGGTTCTCTGCTCTATGACGTAGGAGCCCCCGTAAACGTCATCCACGTCTAACTGGGGTCCTAGGGCGACAATACGCAGCAATGAGGTTCTCTGCTCTATGACGTAGGAGCCCCCGTATACGTCATTCACGTCTAGCTGGGGTCCTAGGGCGACAATACGCAGCAATGAGGTTCTCTGCTCTATGACGTAGGAGCCCCCGTATACGTCATTCACGTCTAGCTGGGGTCCTAGGGCGACAATACGCAGCAATGAGGTTCTATGCTCTATGACGTAGGAGCCCCCGTATACGTCATTCACGTCCAGCTGGGGTCCTAGGGCGACAATACGCAGCAATGAGGTTGTCTGCTCTATGACGTAGGAGCCCCCGTATACGTCATTCACGTCCAGCTGGGGTCCTAGGGCGACAATACGCAGCAATGAGGTTCTCTGCTCTATGACGTAGGAGCCCCCGTATACGTCATTCACGTCCAGCTGGGGTCCTAGGGCGACAATACGCAGCAATGAGGTTCTCTGCTCTATGACGTAGGAGCCCCCGTATACGTCATTCACGTCCAGCTGGGGTTCTAGGGCGACAATACGCAGCAATGAGGTTCTCTGCTCTATGACGTAGGAGCCCCCGTATACGTCATTCACGTCTAGCTGGGGTCCTAGGGCGACAATACGCAGCAATGAGGTTCTCTGCTCTATGACGTAGGAGCCCCCGTATACGTCATTCACGTCCAGCTGGGGTCCTAGGGCGACAATACGCAGCAATGAGGTTCTCTGCTCTATGACGTAGGAGCCCCCGTATACGTCATTCACGTCCAGCTGGGGTCCTAGGGCGACAATACGCAGCAATGAGGTTCTATGCTCTATGACGTAGGAGCCCCCGTATACGTCATTCACGTCCAGCTGGGGTCCTAGGGCGACAATACGCAGCAATGAGGTTCTATGCTCTATGACGTAGGAGCCCTCGTATACGTCATTCACGTCTAGCTGGGGTCCTAGGGCGACAATACGCAGCAATGAGGTTCTATGCTCTATGACGTAGGAGCCCTCGTATACGTCATTCACGTCCAGCTGGGGTCCTAGGGCGACAATACGCAGCAATGAGGTTCTCTGCTCTATGACGTAGGAGCCCCCGTATACGTCATTCACGTCCAGCTGGGGTCCTAGGGCGACAATACGCAGCAATGAGGTTCTATGCTCTATGACGTAGGAGCCCTCGTATACGTCATTCACGTCTAGCTGGGGTCCTAGGGCGACAATACGCAGCAATGAGGTTCTCTGCTCTATGACGTAGGAGCCCCCGTATACGTCATTCACGTCTAGCTGGGGTGCTAGGGCGACAATACGCAGCAATGAGGTTCTATGCTCTATGACGTAGGAGCCCCCGTATACGTCATTCACGTCTAGCTGGGGTCCTAGGGCGACAATACGCAGCAATGAGGTTCTCTGCTCTATGACGTAGGAGTCCCCGTATACGTCATTCACGTCTAGCTGGGGTCCTAGGGCGACAATACGCAGCAATGAGGTTCTATGCTCTATGACGTAGGAGCCCCCGTATACGTCATTCACGTCTAGCTGGGGTCCTAGGGCGACAATACGCAGCAATGAGGTTCTCTGCTCTATGACGTAGGAGCCCCCGTATACGTCATTCACGTCTAACTGGGGTCCTAGGGCGACAATACGCAGCAATGAGGTTCTCTGCTCTATGACGTAGGAGCCCCCGTATACGTCATTCACGTCTAGCTGGGGTCCTAGGGCGACAATACGCAGCAATGAGGTTCTCTGCTCTATGACGTAGGAGCCCCCGTATACGTCATTCACGTCTAGCTGGGGTGCTAGGGCGACAATACGCAGCAATGAGGTTCTCTGCTCTATGACGTAGGAGCCCCCGTATACGTCATTCACGTCTAGCTGGGGTCCTAGGGCGACAATACGCAGCAATGAGGTTCTCTGCTCTATGACGTAGGAGCCCCCGTATACGTCATTCACGTCTAACTGGGGTCCTAGGGCGACAATACGCAGCAATGAGGTTCTCTGCTCTATGATGTAGGAGCCCCCGTATACGTCATTCACGTCTAGCTGGGGTCCTAGGGCGACAATACGCAGCAATGAGGTTCTCTGCTCTATGACGTAGGAGCCCCCGTATACGTCATTCACGTCTATTTGGGGTCCTAGGGCGACAATACGCAGCAATGAGGTTCTCTGCTCTATGACGTAGGAGCCCCCGTATACGTCATTCACGTCTAGCTGGGGTTCTAGGGCGACAATACGCAGCAATGAGGTTCTGTGCTCTATGACGTAGGAGCCCCCGTATACCTCATTCGCGTCTAGCTGGGGTTCTAGGGCGACAATACGCAGCAATGAGGTTCTGTGCTCTGTGACGTAGGAGCCCCCGTATACGTCATTCACGTCCAGCTGGGGTCCTAGGGCGACAATACGCAGCAATGAGGTTCTGTGCTCTATGACGTAGGAGCCCCCGTATACGTCATTCACGTCTAACTGGGGTCCTAGGGCGACAATACGCAGCAATGAGGTTCTCTGCTCTATGACGTAGGAGCCCCCGTATACGTCATTCACGTCTAACTGGGGTCCTACGGCGACAATACGCAGCAATGAGGTTCTATGCTCTATGACGTAGGAGCCCCCGTATACGTCATTCACGTCTAACTGGGGTCCTACGGCGACAATACGCAGCAATGAGGTTATGTGACGTAGGAGCCCCCGTTCAAACCTAATGCTCGTATACGTCAAAAATTAATACTCCCGAGAAAATCAGCCGGCACATTTTAGTTTGTAATACACTGTGAGCCCCGCTAAATATCGCTTTAAATCAGGTTAGAAATAATTGATGAATCAATATCGAATTACCTTGACATCTGTTGGTATGTTGATGATTCGTTTGTATCCTCTCAAAATTTTCATTTTGAAGCACATGGAAGATCGGATTCAGATGTGAGGTTAGAATCTGCCAGTGGAATATTTTCCGCACACGTTTGTCAAGTATTAACTCAATTTGCATCAATGCCAGCAATAGAAACACTAGGCCTAGATTCAGTACACCGTTTAGAACCCACCTGTTTCTTATTTGATTGAAAACGAGGCATTATAAGAGTTATAATTCACAGAAACACACGCAACATTACGCACAATGTCAAAACATATGAGATTTCGTTGTCAACACTGTGAATCCGCCTCCCTAAATAATCGAAAGTCGAATGCCAACGTTTGAAAGAAGAAATCCACTAGAGTACAAAACAAAAACCACTGACATATCATTTTTCAAATTCGAGTTATCTACTTGGGCAGAAGTGTTGGATGAGTGCCGAGTGTTAAAATACGCAACATATGACGCGTTTATATTGATTCAAATATTGATTTTACCCATTTGTCTTGGTGTCAATAAAGTTAATAAAAATATATTCAGAAAAGTGCTGACAAAAATAATAAAATAATAAATATTTTAAATGTTTTTTTTGTCGGCATGGTTGCCTTGGTCAATTGATATGTTTACGGGGAAATATGAGAGTTTGAAACACGTATATCCCCCGATAAATTTTACCGAAATGATTAGCTATAGTGCGCCATTGAAAACCACAAAAGGGTGGTAGAAATAAGAGAGATTATTTATGTTGCTTTCAGTAATAATAGCAAAGCATAGGGTAGAGAACAGTTGAAGTTCAACCAAACGCCAGCTCTTGTAGCTGAAACAGTGTAGCAATGATAACAATGAACTAAGAACCACAAACCACCATGTGGAAACAGTCGGAAACTTCCTGTATTATTCTAGTAGGGTGTCTGGTTGTACACGACGCGGGCGGGGTCGCAGGGCGAAGTGAAGAGATCTACTCGGTAATTAGATTGCAGCGACATCCGCGGCGACACTAGCGCTCTTAAACGAACGAATTGAAACGGTTTGAAAGCAATTGCCGCCACTTTTCAGACTGAATGTGATCCTAACGTTGTAAACTTCGCATTCAAGCGGCAATCAGTGGTGTCACTCGGTCCCTCACACACGCACACGCACACGCCCACGCCCACGCACACGCACACGCACACGCACACGCACACGCACACGCACACGCACACGCACACGCACACGCACACGCACACGCACACGCACACGCACACGCACACACGCACACGCACACGCAATGGCACACATGCAGCATCTTATGTAATAATCCAACAGCTGTTAATAAATACAAATAATTATAAATATTAATAAAATACAAAATAACACCACACCTATTTTGAGGTTTGGTTTTGCAACTGTGTAACTTGAAATGGAAAAAGACAATCAATGGTGAATTCAGTATTCACATATTGCGCAGGGTGGTCATACTGGAGGCAACAATGGCATGTGATTGGTAGTTCATTGTTACTATGTTTCAGCTGGCGTTTGATGCAAATTCAACTGTCCTCTAGCTTTGGTTTGCTATTATTACTGAAAAGCAAGCTTATATAAAATCTCTCTTATTTCGGCCATTCTTTTTGCTGTCTATAATGGTACAGTCATTTCCGTAGACTTTATCGGGGGATATACGTGTTCAAACTCTCATATTTCCTTCTAAACAATGAAAACGAATGAAGCGCTCAAGTGGCAATGTCACGCAACTTTCCGATGAAGCAGCGTCGTTCTTCCTACGTCGATAATGGCAAATTTTGAAAATACGGCTTTTAAAATTTTTGGGCAGATTATGAATACCATCAGTCCATCTTAAAAGGCGCAAGGAGCCATTTAAATCAGGACAGGTTTTAGACTTGCAAACACAAAGAACAAGACGATGAAAAAACAAAAACAAACACAAAACAAAACAACAAAACACAACAACTCAAAACAAACAAACAAAATACAAAAAACAAGATGTTTTACAATAATATCCGGCAGTATTTTCAACCACGGAATGCGATCTTCACCAATAAGTTGCTAAATTTGGCCACATATAGCGCTGTATGTATACTAACACACGGTGCCTACAGTTGGGTCACTATTGTTGAGCTTGACTGTACCACGAATACCTGACGCAATATCTGTTGTCACAGCCACCTTTGTGTGTGTCTACATTATTAGTTGCATTGTTGTCCGCGCTCCGTTCAAGCGCCACTGCAGCTAATATCGCGCCCCCCCCCCTCCCTCACCGCCCGTCGCGCCCGCACAAAGAGATTAGATAATGCAGGCGCAGACATTCTTCGCGACACAAAGAGCTTGAAAAGCCGGTAACTCGCTCTTTGTTCCCGGCTTTAATATACGTAATACAAGAGGAAGATTTTATAATTTCGGGAAGCTTGTTTGAATTAAATAAATAAATAGGGAAGTCAAGGGATGCCTTATCTGCACCATTGTACGTTGACGAGTTAACAGTATACTAGTCCCAACGTAACATTTTCATACCGACCTCGGAGCCTTAACTATATACATCTCTAATTAAAAAGAAAACATAGTAGAACAGGTAAGACGTTATTTAAGACTAGTAATTGGACTATACACTGTTCCTTGTCAGATAAAAAAAAAAAAAAAAAAAAAACGCAATATTTCGAGCCCCTATCAGAGCCCTTCAACGGGCGAAACCACACTGTTTGCAAACTGACAACTGACACTGACACACCCCCCTCACCGCCAAAACATATATATACATCCTCATGCACGCTATTTCAACGAAAGTCAGCATCAGATCCCTTATTAGTGGATCTAATCTACTCACTCAGTAACAAGACTGATTTGCAGTGGGGTACTTTAATTTAAAGCGACTAAACCAACCCTGTAGGCTCCGAACACCATCGACGAGTGAGCGATAACCAATCAAAGATCGATATTAAGTCAAATATGAGACATATGAATCAGTGATTGGACAGTGCGAACACCTGCCAGAATCAACAAGGTCGATTCAGAACAACTTTGAATTTATTGAGTGCTTCGTTGCTCAGATTGTTGTAAATACTGTCTTGAGTATAAAAATATCGACAAAAATTTCG
The DNA here is from genome assembly GCA_945910005.1 of Isoperla grammatica. Classification (NCBI taxonomy): domain Eukaryota; kingdom Metazoa; phylum Arthropoda; class Insecta; order Plecoptera; family Perlodidae; genus Isoperla; species Isoperla grammatica. The sequence continues at coordinate 2,073,760 of OX246749.1, read as the reverse complement.
CTTTCGACGGCTGGGGCTTTGCCCCAGACCCCTTCTGCCACCCTCCCCCCCCCCCGCAACTACAAGCCACAAACAGCCTCAAGTACAAAGCCACTTGCGGACGCAACTGTTGACTTGCGTCCGGATATTGATTACATCCGATACACTAAAGGATTTGCCGGCGCAAATATATGCGGGAGCTCCGTAAATTTGCGACTCAATCGACTCTACCGCAAATAGCTAAAATTTCATCCGGATTCCCGCAAGTTTATCTGCTGCACCAGCAAGTCTGACATACGTTTAACGAACGGTAAGTTTGCGCCGGCAAAGCTTTGTGCATGAGGCTGAAAGTCTACTAGCCTATCTGATATAGTTGAGAAACTGTAAGAATGACGGCCCCCTCCTTATCCCCTCCACAGCTACCCGACCCCCCTCAACTCCATGAAACAGCAAACTGAAAACTGAAGCAAACTGATTTTCAGTTACGTATTTCATTTTGTCAGGTTGTCACGGAGTTGAGGGGGGTCAGCAGGGCGATTCTTTATGGGCGACGATAAATTTATCAGCGGTTTTAGTCGTTACTGAAGGTGAATGCAAGGCGGTGATTGGCTCATCGCCTTCGTCTAACAACTGAAACCGGTGATAAAGGTATCGTCGCCCATACAGAATCGCCCTGCAGGTAGCAGTGGGGGGATATGGAGGGGGCCGTAATTCTTACAGTTTTTCAACTTTAACTATTTTGTCGCGTTTTTTCACTTTTTAATAAAAAAAGTAAATAAATAAATAAATGAAAAAAAATGTATATGAACACGCTCCTTATGGTTGCACGGGGATGGGATATGTAATATGTATTTTGACAAGGTCCGTCGATCCCCTGGCAGAGGTTCGGTACAGGGGACTTACGGACCTTGGTATTTTGAGATTCGTTCTTATGAAGTGAGAGTGCATGGACGGACATGTTAGCAGTGAATATACATGGGCAGTGGCTTACGCAGGAATATATTTCGGGGGGGGGGGGGGGCTGCTCAGATTAAAATAATAACTGTAAAATTGTGCTCAACAAACGAGACAAGGGGGTGGGGAGAATGTCCCTCACAATAAATACGATTTCAAAATAATTTCAACAATCTTCTTCTTCTTCTTCTTCTTTTCATTTAGCTGCATTTTTGGCTTACTGGGCCATCATGCATTTTCTGGTTTTCCAGTAGAGACAGGCTTCCATTTCCTCATAGCTCATGCCAGGTGGAAGGGCATCTACTTCATCTTTAAACAATCAATATTATATATAACTGCTATATTATTACAACTTAAACAATCTCACCTATACGGGAGTGTTTCCCGACTAAGCAAATAGAGAAATTTATATGTAAATCTAATCTACTTAATTTTTTGCGGAAATTTTGATGATTTGCAGAATATAATTAAAGTTGGGATTTCGGGGGGGGGGGGGGTCCGTGGATACGCCACTGAGATTAGGGTTATAACGGACGAATAGTTAAGCCGCTGAGTGTGAGTGCGGGGCGAACTGGAAGTCAGAGGCAACGTTTTCCGCTCCGTCAATACACTAATCCCTCGCAACAACATTACAGCGCCCGCTAACAAAGTTATCCCTGTATTAAAAGCGAAATTAAAAGGCAAGAGTCTGTCTAATGCGCGCACGCGACCTCTCACCCCCCCCCCCCCCCCCCCCCCCAACCCGCGCATGCGCAGGTAACTCGTTTAGTGGGGACTCCCTCCCCCCCCTCGCCCCTCCTGAGCGGCGCGCGCAGCCATTACGCGGCACTTGCTAGGCCACGTGACGCTTTGTTGTGACGTTGTGCTTTGGTGATCCCGAGAGCTGTGCCGACGGAAGCGTATGCTTCTGGTAAAGCCACCCTAGCCGGACAGGTCGAGGTGGAGAATGGAGAAGCCAGACCATTGGGTTTGAAATATAGGGCCAGACGAAAGCCAGTAATTCCATCAAAAAAAGTAAATCATTTTAGTTACTGAGTGGGTAGACTCTAAATGTGAATTTATTTTATTACCATGTCCATTACCTATTACTACTTTCAGTTTCAATTTCCGTCCATCATAGACAAGTAACTATCATGTAAAAGCCCCTTATAGCGAGCTTAGAGTCTTTGGGGGCTGGACTCCATGCTGTAACATGTATTTGTTAAATATCAATTAAAAACATTCACTCATTCAGTCCACGTCCTCCCCTTTCCCTTGTCGCCCCCTTTGTGTCCTTTTCTTTTCTCCGATCACCCCCGACGTCATGTTATGATTATAATTAAGTTGTTGTGTGTGTGTTAGTTGTCAATTTAATGTAAGCTCTTTGCTGTACAACTACAATCCAGTGACACAGTTTGTAAGCTCTTAGCTGTACAACTACAATCCAGTGACACAGTTTGTAAGCTCTTTGCTGTACAACTACAATCCAGTGACACAGTTTGTAAGCTCTTTGCTGTACAACTAAAATCCAGTGGACACAGTTTGTAAGCTCTTTGCTGTGCAACTACAATCCAGTGACACAGTTTGTAAGCTCTTTGCTGTGCAACTACAATCCAGTGACACAGTTTGTAACCTCTTTGCTGTGCAACTACAATCCAGTGACACAGTTTGTAAGCTCTTTGCTGTGCAACTACAATCCAGTGACACAGTTTGTAAGCTCTTTGCTGTGCAACTACAATCCAGTGACACAGTTTGTAAGCTCTTTGCTGTGCAACTACAATCCAGTGACACAGTTTGTAAGCTCTTTGCTGTGCAACTATAATCCATTGACACAGTTTGTAAGCTCTTTGCTGTGCAACTACAATCCAGTGTACACAGTTTGTAAGCTCTTTGCTGTGCAACTACAATCCATTGACACAGTTTGTAAGCTCTTTGCTGTGCAACTACAATCCAGTGGACACAGTTTGTAAGCTCTTTGCTGTGCAACTACAATCCAGTGACACAGTTTGTAAGCTCTTTGCTGTGCAACTACAATCCAGTGACACAGTTTGTAAGCTCTTTGCTGTGCAACTACAATCCAGTGGACACAGTTTGTAAGCTCTTTGCTGTACAACTACAATCCAGTGACACAGTTTGTAAGCTCTTTGCTGTGCAACTACAATCCAGTGGACACAGTTTGTAAGCTCTTTGCTGTGCAACTACAATCCAGTGCACACAGTTTGTAAGCTCTTTGCTGTGCAACTACAATCCAGTGCACACAGTTTGTAAGCTCTTTGCTGTGCAACTACAATCCAGTGACACAGTTTGTAAGCTCTTTGCTGTACAACTACAATCCAGTGACACAGTTTGTAAGCTCTTTGCTGTGCAACTACAATCCAGTGACACAGTTTGTAAGCTCTTTGCTGTACAACTACAATCCAGTGGACACAGTTTGTAAGCTCTTTGCTGTACAACTACAATCCAGTGGACACAGTTTGAAAGCTCTTTGCTGTGCAACTACAATCCAGTGGCAGTTTGTAAGCTCTTTGCTTTACAACTACAATCCAGTGGACACAGTTTGTAAGCTCTTTGCTGTGCAACTACAATCCAGTGACACAGTTTGTAAGCTATTTGCTGTGCAACTCCAATCCAGTGACACAGTTTGTAAGCTCTTTGCTGTGCAACTACAATCCAGTGACACAGTTTGTAAGCTCTTTGCTGTGTAACTACAATCCAGTGACACAGTTGGTAAGCTCTTTGCTGTGCAACTACAATCCAGTGACACAGTTTGTAAGCTCTTTGCTGAGCAACTACAATCCAGTGACACAGTTTGTAAGCTCTTTGCTGTACAACTTCAATCCAGTGACACAGTTTGTAAGCTCTTTGCTGTGCAACTACAATCCAGTGGACACAGTTTGTAAGCTCTTTGCTGTGTAACTACAATCCAGTGACACAGTTTGTAAGCTCTTTGCTGTGCAACTACAATCCAGTGGACACAGTTTGTAAGCTCTTTGCTGTGCAACTACAATCCAGTGGACAGTTTTTAAACTCTTTGCAGTGTGGTTCTTTATACTTTTGCTTCCAGGGCCAATTTATATAACTTTTAAACTATTAGCCGGTAATCGGAAATTCTCTACGAACACACAAGATGACTGCCATGTATTTTTTAAATATTGTATTGTTTGTTGAGATCATTCATGGTTACGAAACATGAGCTTACTAAATCCCAGCTTAACAAAGTTGGAGAATTGGGTATTAAACATTAAGCTAAATATAAATAAAATTAAATAAAAAAATAATAATAATAAAATAAAATTAGCTTTAAGTTAGGAACGGGAACTGTTGGAAATGGACTCCACGAAGGATTGCGGATTATAAAGGTTACAAAATGAACGAGACATTGTTATAATTCATATTCTCATATTATTATTATTTAAATATTCTGTACAAGCTTATTTGTCTGTAATTCACATTTTAAAATTTATATATTTTGAAATAACATAAATTCGTTAAATATTAATAATTCCTATGTTATTTATTTATTTATAATAATCAAAGTGGCATTTAATAATAATTATATGCATTATAGAAAATTGATTTTGGTTTTTTAGTAAAGATAATATTATCTGCTATCTACAGATTTAGACAAACTAACAAAGATATTATCTTGTAAATAACATTCGCCGACTGTCGGTTTGTTTGCCCCGAGCGCGAGGCAACAGTCGACGCAATAGAGACCGTCGTAACTATAACTACGGAGACCTAATTAATTAATCAATCAATCATCATAATATTAAATTACAAAATCATCCGTCTGTATTTGAGCTCAATATATATAAAAAAATATCGGAAACGTACTAAAATAAACGAATGTATTATATAATATTATGCATCTTACTCTTAAGAATAATGTTATTACGAAACACAAATTACCGAGGGTAGTAGAAGAAAACGATGCGTTGGTTACAATAGTAGTGCGGATACTGGAGAATGGTTTACAAGAAATAAGTATACAGGTAGTAGATATTCTAGTTATAAATGTCATGGGAGGAAATGGAATTCGTTTCGAGTTTTGATTTAGTCGATACGTTCGGATGGTTCGTATCTTGAAGACCCCAGCGAGCGAGGCTACACACGCAAAGTACATTATCGTAGAGGGAACGGAATGCAATGTCGCACGTAGATCAAATTACATCATCACTAGGGATCCACGTACAATGAAATGTGGTTGTTTACAATGATACTCGCTTTCCTAGAAATGAATAACAAACGGTAATCCCTCTTTAATTCAAATTTATCTATAATTCAAACTAACGATGAAACTATCCCTGTAGAAGGCTTGGTTTTATATTATATAGACCTCGGCGTTAATATTCGTTCAACTTAAACTGTCGTAATCTAAATCGGCGTCTTTAGGCCCGCTTCAAAACGGAAATTAAAACCGTAAAAATAAATTTCACAAATACAAACGCGACGGCGAATAGTTTTCCGTGCGCCCAACAGATCCGCAACCCGCATCATTTTAAAAACTCCGAAAGAACGTCGAATAGTTATCCGCACGCGCAACGGATCCGCAACCCGGATCCCTTTTCTCTCCGGAAGAACGTAGATCTCGCTCACGTTTCGTTCGTTCGACGAGAACCACTGGGTTCTTAATCGACGTCTTCGCTGCTCGAATCCACGTACCGAGAACCGGTTCCGATTTGTAACGACGAGCGTTCACGCAAAATACAAACAGCGAGAAGACCAACCAGGGATTTTCTTAGTTTTGACGCTCCCCCCCTTCTGCTTCCCTCCATCGCTATGTGACCACCCCTTACCCCCGTGACAGCAACCTGACAAAATCCTATCACATTCATTCACATCATATATTGTTTATAAGGAATCAGTTACATTTTATACGAGGAGAGTGGTCACATAACTAGGGGGTCGAGCTTCAAACTATGTCAAACAGTAACTGCCCTTAACAAGGCGCATTTCAAACTGGTTTGAACTTAGCCGGCTAGAGTTGAAACCGGCTTGTTTGCTCGAACACTTGGTTTTCACGGCGACTTGATACTTTTAATTCAAGCGTTCGACTGGATTGAAATCAAACCGATCCGACACGTAAACCGAGGTTTTATAATCGGTTTTAAAACAGAGCGATTGTACGAGGCCAGTTTGGTGTTCCTTACAACGCTTTGGTAACTCTATCGAGCGTTTCCAACGAGCGACAGCGGTAGAGAAAGCTGTTCAACGCAATCGGGGGCGCCACTTTAACGGAGTCTTACGGCTCGAGATATTACAAACGCGTAACGAAGCGAACGAATGAAAATACTAAACGGTGCGGTCAATTTCGACCCAATCACATTACGCAGTGCGACCGTTTGTTGAAAACCAAAACGATGCCCGGAAAAATTAGTATTCACCGCATCCTCGTAGGGTTTTCCGTTTAAAATTAAACTATTCCTACTTATTATCAAGCCTAAAGAGTCGACTACGAAGCGGCTACTCGACTTCATCCCTACCGACGATATAGTTTGTGCAATTAGCCGTCGAGATACAAATATTACTCGATACGGTGCGTTCCTTTACCAACCGTTGGCACAAATATTATGAGAGCTCCGCTTTCCCGCGGAGAACGTTCCTTCGAAGTTTCGAAACTGCCACAGAGCTCACACGCGTCATAAAACACACCGACATTAATTCCGTTTCGATCGAAGTCTCGGAGAGATATTTATTCCGTCGTCAAACACGTCCCACAAAAAAAAAACTATGGAACATTCAACACGTCAGTTCAACGTCGCGCAAAAACCGATTTTCTTTAGACGACGAAATTTCGTCGTTCTTCATCCGGTCAAATCCTCGATACAGAGTGCGAATTCACGCTAACGAGATTCTTGACCTCGGTTTGCCACCCACGTTCACAACTTTGAAAAAAAAGAGAAAAAACTCCATTTTAGAAATTCACCACTCGTTAGTCAATTTCCGACAATTTTATTTCCTGTCACAGAATCCGATCGCGGCAACTTCGAAACCGTCTGAGGTTGTCGCGTCGACGCGACTGTCTAGCACGATCGTAACAACGGGAGATCTCCCCTTCTCCCGGAAAGGTTTAACATCCCCCCCCACCCCCCCATTAATTCACCGACGAGCACAACATTGAAAGGCACGCATATAGAAGCAGTGTTATAATATTATACAGAGACAGACATACATCCCAACGTCGCGCCGCAACTTTGCGAACAACAAGCGAACCGCGGAACGGAAGAGACGAAACGGTCGGTCGGCCGGCGAAACCAGCACGAATGATCGTCACGGCTAGAAATTCAAACGCGTCGATAACAAATAGATTTAGAACTGACCGGTTGTCGTGAATAGCACCATACATACAGAATGTATTTTTTTGTTTCTTTTTTTTATTAAAGGAAAATTAATTTAGATCTGTCGAATACCTTTCGTTTTTTTTTTTTTAAATATCTACAGTAGAAGAACCCTGCTTAACAACCGCTCGACCAATATTTTACCCCTTCTTAAAACGTTCCGTTCCGTATACACCTTTCCCCCAAAGTTTCACTCTTGACGCAAAGCCGGAACGTCTCGTTCGTGCATTTACCGACAATGGTCCCTTTCTCCCACAATCCCACACAACAGTACAACACATTTCGTCCACACACAGGTGTATAGCACGCACACCTCGTACACTACAGTAAATTACGCCAGTACACGTTTGTTTCCACGGGCAAATGTCGTTCGCAAATCTACCGTCGCCTTCTACCGATCCTTCCTTATTCACGTCCCAGCAACGCACCTCACGTCGATAGTAGTCGAGTCCAGTTCGTTCCGTACGAGTTATTTTTGAGACCGCACTTTTTAATAACAATTTCAAATTTCACAGGTACTAGACACGTGCAGAGAACAAATAATTTAACAGGTAACATTTCAGATCGATATTGTCTCAAATCGTATCATCCCACCCCCTCCAAAACACACAACCAACTCAATAACGTTTTCCTTTTACATACAGCGACACTTTTTTATATAACTCTCGCAGACCAGAACAATATTTTTTTATAGAGAATTTTTCTCTATCCAGATGGTACATTTCCATATTATGTTTCTGGGATGATTTCAAAACCAGTTAGTTATTTAACAAAGTCTTACTGTTCACCTCAATTACTACCGGAACCACTCGAACGTTCTGATAAACGTATCGATTATTGATAGGCCTACGTACCGCCGAAAAGTGAACTTCCGGGATAAAATCCGACCGGCCGACCGACAAACGCGATTCTAGAAAACACAACAATTCGTTTACGTTCGAACACAGATTACGAGGTCTAAGCGCTTAAAAGATTCGTCGCGGATTTTAGAAACCCAATGATACAAAAACTAGCACGTAACGGCGTCGGAAATATATATTATAAGACTTTAGAAACCCCACATTTCTTATAGACACTTGTTTATGCTCGTACGAGCCCCAGAGAGAGAAAATGTAGCATATAATATACGTATAGACTTTCCTCCGTCCTTGCCGAGAACTAACGGCTACGGAACGAGCCGGCACCGCGAGGGTTGTTAAAACAACGAGGGAGGATACTAGTTATAATAACGAGAGATAACGTTTAGTATGGAAGCTACGTTTGTTTTAGGAGCGCGATTAATTCCGCCGTGAATATGACTGGCGGTAACGCGATAACATACGACAGAGGATGAACTTGCCTATTCGTTTCCTACACGTACGCTATTATTCATATATATATGTCTATTATCGTAATATACAATTTGCCTTAGGAAATCAATCGTAGAACTTCGTCTGCGTCTACAGACATTGAGCTAAGCTACCACAGACGTCTAATAAGAGATTATTGTCGCTAACGCCGTCGGAACGTCCAAAAACAGAGCGGAGTATTTACACACGGGGAACGAGGACCCAATTCGGGCAACTCCTCAAAACTCGTTTGCAAAAATAATTTTGAGCACCTCCCCCCCCCCCCCCCCCCTTCCCCACGAACACATGTTCGGATTGCAGACGGGAGTGTTATCCATATCGACAGAGGTTCGTAACGCCTGAGGTCGCTCCGCGAACGCTTCCGAGCCTTTCCGTTCCCAACGAGCGGTTCGCACACACTTTCCCAAGGTTTAAAATTTAAGGATTAACAAAGTTGGGCCAAGCTGGTCAATGCATTGTGGCATTCAAGTAACTTCCTAGCGTTTACGACGAAACACACACTACATAACCCTACTTCTACCCAGGGGATGTCTTGACCGCTTTCCGTACGTCACGTAACTTTCAAAGTATTCTCAAGCGGTTCCGAACGATGCGTAAACCTTGGGAAATTGCGTCAACCAAGCACAAGCAACCACAACCACAATTACACGATTACGAAGCACGTACTCCTTCTTCATTCTCGGCCTTGTTGATTCCGGCATTTGTCCGCGGGTGTTCGCACTGTCCAATCACTTCGTGTTCGAAATATCAATCTTTGATTGGTTATCGCTCACTCGTCGACAGTGTTTAAGCCTACAGGGTTGGTTTAGACGCTTTAAATCAAAGTCCCCCACTGAAAATCAGTTTCGTTACCAAGTGGGTAGACTCTATAAATACAAATTTATTTATTTATTTAACAAGATCCTCGATGCTAACTAGGTAGGGTTTCACAACACAGTCACAACGTCAACGGGGGTTCAGAACAGTAGAAAAGTGGTCTCTAGAGATTTGGTCGCGGGGGAGTGATTGTCCGTTGGTTTTTCCACCTACGTCGTTCCTTTTAGTTTGCATTTTGCCGGCGTGCATTTTGAATTGGGATAGAGAGTAGGGAGTGGAGCTTCAAACCATGTCAAACTAAAAATATCTGGGAATTAGATATAGGTTGGTAGTTGTCACACGCATCATCACATCACCATTACATAATCAGTGACAACACCTTGCAAGATTATTCGCCGAAACTTTGGCCACGATTTCCGAGTATAATGAAGATTATTCAGATCTGTACTTATTACGTATTTTAAAAACACTACTATTGAGATTCACCTACTAAGCTATTGAGCAGAAGACTATCCGATCCGCCAGGGCGATCGCGTCGACGTTTTACGTCTTCCAAAATACGAGGAAACCACAGTTGTTCGCTCAAAGAAAACTGTATAAACACTTAGTGCGTACAACTACTACCACATGAAAGACGTTCGTGCTTCGGAAGACAAACGAAAAGAGACGCGGTCACGTTTCGCACGAAATTTATTGGCTTCGTCTTGCCTCCCAAAAATAAAAAAAAAATAAAAAAAAAGCACCATAATGGAACGCTCTTTTGCTTCCAAAAAAGGGATACAAAAAGACACCACGTCGACGAGAACGCCCACACGGACCGAACGCGTACCCGAAAACCGGAGCGGGCGCGAGAGAGGAAAATGCCGGAAACACTTTTGAAACATACAAACGTCTTCGTTATATATATACGTAAGGTAATATTGTGTTAAACACGATAATTCACCACAAGCAATCTGCCACATCAAAATTAGACCCTTAGTTAGGCCCAAAAAACAAATCGGTACCCTCTATTATATAGACATTTAACATTACGTTCTAATATTTGGAACAAATAAGGCAACATCACGAAAGTGGAGGTAGGCTCCTACTCGCGACCTAAGCGTCGCCAAACAACGTATTCTTACGTCGGAAGATTAAACACGTTACGAATCTTCTATGCTAACGAAGGTTTACGAGAATCACTTCACGTGGAAGTCCGGGCTCTTCGGAAGTAAATCGGGAACTGGAGAGAGTGTAAATGCCGATTCGACGTTCGCTGCGACTCGAGCACCTCCGAGTCTCCTTATCAATCTCCAAACTCGGCATCCGCCTGCATCCGTTTCCACAACGATAGAAAATCGACTCGACACGATTGTACTTAAGAGCAAAGGGTACATCTGTACATAAAAATCCGCAAAAAAATTTTCATTTTTTAATTATATCTCAAGACTGCAACAGAAAATCGAAAATCTGAGTCAACAGCGCACTGTGTTTTGGTAAGCCCTACAGGCTGAATGAAATATTATAATCATTAGCGTAGTTACTTTGATTATTAAATCGATAATTCGTAATAAAGTTAATTAGAAATAAAAAAACATGGCCTACTGATTATAATGTAAGACACAACTTAGAGCATTCAGTCTATAGGGCTTGCTAAACCACAGTGCGCTGTTGATTCAGATTTTCGATTTCGAAGACCGTTCTTGAGATACAATTTAAAAATGAAAATTTTGTGCGGTTTTTGACGTAGAGGTATCCTTCTCTGTTAAAATACATGAATTATTGTTCATCTCGAACTGTCAATCAGTCTTCGATCGACGGATACCGTAGAAGCGGAAGAGATTCGTTGAATCAGATTTATAGTCGATGTAGGGGCTCATGGAAGGGTGACAAGTCTCCTACCGTCGTAGTCTATAATCGCAGGCCTATATAAACGCCCGTTATAGAGGGAAGAACACGGAGCAACACCAATGCCTGTTACACAGGGTACGAAGCCCCCTAGAAGGGTTCAGATCTTCAATCTTTGTAGTATATATAATCACAGCTATATCGACATCCGTTATAGAGGGTACGAAGGCTCTTGTAAGGGCCACAAAACACCAATATTCGCGTCTATAGTTGCGAGGCTTTATCGACCTCCGTTATAGAAGGAAGCAAGTCCCCTAGCAGGGTCACAATTCTCCGACCTTTGTAGGCTATATTCACAGCTACACAACGTTCATTCATTCATTCAACGTTCGTCATAAAGGGTACGAGGGCTCCCGGAAGTGTCGCAAGTCTTAGACATTCGCGTCTATAGTCTTGAAGCCCGCCGTAGGGGGAAGCGAGACTGCTAGATGGGTCACAAATCTTCGATCTTTGTAGGCAATAATCACAGCTGTATCAACGACGTCCATCATAGAGGCTGCAAAGACTTGTCGAAGGCTTGCAAATCTCCAATCTTTGTAGTCCATGATCACAGCTATATCATTCTTCGTTGCAGACGGTTCCCTAGAACTTGGTTGGGTAACAACTCTTAACTCTCTTAAAATCAACTCTTCCGTCCAAAGTCTACAGTAGCCTCGGAGCATTACGGTCTACGATCCCAGAGCTCCATTTTACAGTCAATTACGAAGCCCATTATAAAGGGTACGAAGCCCCTAGAAGGGTTGTAAATCTTCGATCTTTGACGTCTATGATCACAGCTATATCATTGTCCGTTACAGACGATTCTCTAGAACTTGATTGGGTAACAACTCTTAACTCTCTTAAAATCAATTCTTCCATTCCCGAAGTCTACAATCGTAGAGCTCTATTTTACAGTCAATTACGACGCCCGCTACAACGGGTACGAAGCCCCTAGAAGGGTTGTAAATCTTCCGATCTTTGAAGTCTATGATCACAGCTATATCATTGTCCGTTACAGACGGTTCCCTAGACCTTGGTTGGGTAACAACTCTTCCATTTTCGAAGTCTACAATCGTAGAGCTCCATTTTACATTCAATTACGAAGCCCATTATAAAGGGTACGAAGCCCCTAGAAGGGTTGTAAATCTTCGATCTCTGTAGCCTACGATCACAGCTATATCATTGTCCGTAACAGACGGTACGAAGTCCCCTAGAACTTGGTTGGGTAACAACTCTCTTAAAATCAACTCTTCAGTTTCCGAAGTCTACAGTAGTGCAGAGTATTATTAATTATGGTCTTCAATCGCAGAGTCAATTATGAAGCCCATTATAAAGGGTACGACGCCCCTAGAAGGGTTGTAAATCTTCCATCTTTGTCGTCTATGATCACAGCTATATCATTGTCCGTCGCAGAGCGTAGGAAGTAGTCTCCGACATTAAGTCTCTCTCGTCTACATGGAAGAGAGGAACTGCCTCCCGCTGGGCCTCGTAGCCCCCTTCGCTCCGGGGTCCCGGTTCTCGAAGAGCGCGGCCATGTCCCGGATACAGTACGACGGAGATCCGGACCCGGACGATCGTCTCCGGGAGTCCGGGGGGTCGGAGGGGGGCTGGCGCGACTCGACCGGCCGGCCCCATCGCGTCGGGGAGGTCTTGCAGTCGGGGGAGACGGGCTCGGGCCGGACACGCCACGACCTGAGACAGTTCATTCACAAATAAATAAATAAATAAATAAATAAATAAATAAATTTAAATAAAAATCAAATATATTAACCGCTTCACTGTTATGGACGTATCTCATACGTCCGCCACGCGCCGCCCTGTGTGTGTTACGGACGTAGTAGATCCGTCCGGCAAGTCTTTAAATTCTCCCGCCTAAACTATTGCTTCAAAATCGATATGAAACGGCTTCCTGTATTCGCCATTCGATTGTCCTACTGGCCGTATGGGCGCATAATCTTGTGGCCACAAGGAACCAAGTGAGCGGAAGAAGATACGACGAATGCGACGAGGTTTTAGCTTTCGTTTACATTGCATTTCCTCGCAACTGTTTTGCTTCTAAAACCACAGAAAATGAGTGGATTATCAGATGTTATGATACGGGAGTATGTGTTAGACATCAATAGTGATGTAGAAGAGAGTGACGATGCCGAATCTTCGCTAGGCGAGTTGTATGAGGATGTGACAGATCATGAGATTGTGACGGAAGATGTAGGCCTACATAAGAAATAAAACAGGTAGGCCTAGGCCTAGATGAGGTAATTGAAAGTGATGTAGACCTTGATGTTGGACCCACTAGGCCTAGGCCCTAGTATAATTGTGAGTGAACACTATCCCAACAATGCCCAGGTAGTACACTAGGCCGTGGTTGCTCAAGGTAGGCCTAGGCCTAATAGCCAAGGGGGCGTGGTTCTAGGCGTGAATGTCGTGTTGGACAGTCTAATATCAACGCAGGCCTATTTTATGTTGCCTGTGGTGTGTAACTAGTGTACTATACTTATAATTTAGCAAAAAGTATATTTTACAAGTAAATTTACACATTTTCAATGGATTTTTTTTTTTTTTTTATGACCCATAAACCACCCCTATAAGGGTTGTAAAAATAAAATAAAATAACTGTTACATTTTCTTCTTGGCTTGAATGTTTCAAATCGAATTTTTGCAAGATTTGAGTAAATTTGGAGATGACAGATTTCAAACCCAGTATTTTGCTCAATAGCGTTTATGACAACCCCTATAAATGATCATAAAAGTGTACTCTATGACTTTGTATATTCTTTTTTGACTTTATTTCCTTTTAGATTACATTTGCTTGAAGTTTTGTCTCTTCACATTTTTTGATTAGGGGGGTTATTCAGAATGTACCTTATTGTAAGGGACATTTTCCAAGATGGCCACCATTTTCCGGGTATCAACATTATCAAATTTCACATTTTTTAATGCTTGGTTCACTTGTTTAAGATATTAATGGGGAAAAAGTATAATTTATCACCTATACTTGAGTGACTGAATTTATATGTAAGCCCCTTTTTTTGGCTAACACAGAGGGTATTTCTCATTTTTTTTTCGCTAACAGTGAAAGGGTTAAGAGTTAAGACCTAATTTTTTTTTAGTTTTATATTTGTAGTTTAAGAGCGTTCGAAAGTCGTTTTGATGTTTTTAGTAAACTAATTTCTCTTAAACAAATAATAGGATTATTATGAAAATGTACCTACTTGCAGAGGGATGTCATATCTACGCATGGTATTAAGTACATTTGTGACGAGCCTGCTCAATACTAATATACTCACGTTTGAATTATGCAAATAAATTACTTTCGTCGAAAATGTTCATCGAAATAATACGGAGAATCTGTTTTTAAAAATGGGTAAATTATTCTTGAATAGGTTGGTGACAAATGTACTTTATAACATGCGTAGATATGGCATCCCTCTATACAAGTGAGTAAATATTTATAATGATCCAAGTATTAATTTAAGAGTTATTTTTAGTTGACGGTCAATACATCTGTAAAATTCCTACTGCCGAACGCTCTAATAACTTTTGTAATTTTTTTGGGTTTGTTAGCATGTTTCTGTAATTTGTTGTTTTAGTAAAGTAGTTACGATCAACAAGAGCTGCAACATCACGTCGAAGGTACCCACCTGTCAACGGGGGCCAGTGTTGTGGGGGCGGTGTCTATGGAGGTGGGACGTCTGGGGGCGGGGGCCTTGCGCGACGGGGACTCTGGGTTGGACCCCAGTCTGCCCCTCGCCCCCAGTCCCATCGTCACGGTCATACGGTCCGAGCCCAGCCTCTCTCGGACCAGCACGCAGGTGATGGGCGCTACACCGCGCTTGTCCGGGCTGCGCTTCACGTCCGGGCTGCGCTTGTCCGGACTACACTTCTCCGGACTGCGCTTGTCCGAGCTACGTTTATCCGGACTGCACTTAATGTCCAGACTGCGCTTATCCGGACATTTCTCCGGGCTGCGCTTAATGTCTGGGCTGTGCTTGTCCGGGCTACATTTATCCGGACTGCGCTTGGTCTCGTCGGCTCCGTTCTCTGCGGGTAACGAACCCGGTCTCTCGGGGTCTGAGTGAGCGACCGTCGCCTTCTGGCCGGCGCGCTGCTTCAGTCGCCGTATCACCTCGTCGCCGTTGTCGCCACGGAAACTCTCCGAGCGATATTTCTCGCGCAGGAACGTCCGACGCTCTTCCTAAGATGTGAAACATATATAAGTAAAAAAATAAATAAAAAAGATTTTTAAAAAAAGAGAAAAAAATTAAATTGTATTCATAGTTGACCTTAGGGATGGGAAGGTTAAACGTTGAACCGTTTAAACGTGTAGTGGTGGGTTGGAGGTTATTGAATTTGTCACAGGGTTAGCGACAGTCTGTTAGTAAAGTTTTTAACAAATAAAATATCATAGAAATTGTGATTTTGACATATCTGTTCGATCCATTAACTAGTATTGTTCGCATTGAAAATGTTTTGGTTGGGTGGGCATCTGAAGTTGGGGGGGGGGGGGGGGCACAAGTATTGACAAGAGTTAGGGCCATATGAACAGTCAAGTGTCAAGTTAACTTGTTAAGTACATGATTTTTTTTTTTTAATTATTTATTTATTTAATCCTATTCAGATATGTTCAGACTGTAATTAAGTTTATGGGTTTAAACATTATAGCAAAATAGCTGGTTTGTCCCGGCCCTAATCGACAGCGCCCGCTTGCCTTGTATCTCTCTATCCTCTCCCTGCGCTGGGGGTCGTCCTCGGGCGCGTTGAGCGTCCTGAGTACGCCCGCGGGCGCGTCCCCTACGCCCACGTCGGGCGACGTGAGGACGCGGGCGATGGTGTCCTCGCGGGCGGCTGCAAACTGTCCCCCGTCTAGCGACACGCTCAGCGACGCCGTGCTGGCCAGCCTGCGGGCGTTGCGGGCGTGGCGCGCCCTCACGCAGGGCGGTAGGGAGCCGTGGGCGCGCCCCGCGGGCGTATCACCGGGCGTATCACCGGGCGTATCACACGGGGGAGACGTCTCGAAGCGGGACAGGAGGTCTCGGATGCTGCCCGGCCGTCTCACCTGGTGGGATGATGGAAACGGAATATAGAAAATTTTTCGAAAGATTTGTAACGTGGATATTTGTGATGCAGTGAAACTTCTTTATAACAAAATGTCTTCAAAACAGATTGAATGATCTATCAGCCTAACAAACTGTTTTTGAGGTCCCAAAAGATTATCATGCATGTAAAGGTACTAGGGATGTCAAACGATTAAATTATTATAATCGATAATCGAATTCACTTTCACCTCCATAATCGATTATTAATCGTTTTGTTAAATGTCGGTATAGTAGCAAGTTTCTTCCAAACTTCGGTCTGGTTTCGGTTAGTTTGAATTGCCCGCGCAAGCCACGAGTTCGCAATTCGACTTCTTTTCGACTATCGATATATTTTACGTCACGGAGTTTTTTTTGTGATGTTCTGTCCAAGATTTCGACGATAATTTCTGTCCTAGCTAGGCCTGAAGGGCTATAGTTATTCACTTCCCATTTTTTTTTAACCAATAAGTAATTAAGTATGCTGAATATGCGTCGTAATATTATTATTTTCATGTGCAGCGTAATTAAAATTTACGTGATGTGAACTAAAAATCGTAGGGACTTTTCTAACCTTACTTCTCTTGTTATTTGTGAACAAACATATTAACAACTCGTATTTTTATAGATCGTAGGCGTCGAATGCTGGGTCTAGGGTAGGCGACTAGACACAGCTATTCAAAATATGACTGGAAATTCGGCTCAAATTATGACGCAAAGTTATGCTGTTGCTGTTCTTAGGCCTAGGCCTAGGCACTGTAAATGAAACTGAGCAATAGCGATGCTAGCGCTAGCGCTCGCGCTCGAATAGGCGGCAGATCTTGAGAACTCAATTTAAAAAAGCGCGAAAATTTAAAATCGATTTTTTTTTTAATAATCGATTAATCGTTTTTGATTAATAATCGATTAATCGAATCGATTTAATCGTAATCGTTGACATCCCTAAAAGGTACCATCCTAATAAAGCCTGCCTACAAAGTGCTATTTTTCAACCAAAAAAGTTTTTTTGTTCCTATTTTATTTAACATACCCTAGTATTTGTATTTATTTAATTAATGTCTATCATATTCAGTTATAAAAACTGATTTACAAAGGAGGACCTTAAATCAAATTAGGCTATGCAAACAATTAATAATAATAAAGTCATAAATAACAATAACAACAAAAACAAAACAAACTACCATACTATATAAAATAAAAATCAAGAACAAGAAAATATAATTGAGAAATTAAATAAAATAAAGTGGAAATTCAACATATTAAATAATAAAAATAAAGTATGTAAATAAGAAATTTATACTGTCTCTATGACATATGAATATGATAAATTTAATATATGACAAAAATTTTTAAAAATATTTCAAATCGATAATATTTTAGAAATGTTACATCGCCGGTTGCCCTCTCACCTCGTCCAGCGTCCGTCGCTCCCTCAACATGTCCCGACCGATCTCAGACTCTATCCTGCGCCGGCTCCCTCGGCTCTCGCTCTCCCGGCCCTGCGCGACCTCCAGCTGACCCCGGTCGCTCGTGACCTCCAGTACGCTGTGCGGGCCAGACTGGAAGTCGCACTCGGCATTGAACGGGTTTTGGGGTTCCGCTTCATCGCTCCCTTCGTCATCATCCGCAAACGTCCGCTCGGTTCGATCTTCTATTCGATCTTCTGCGCTTCGCTCCTCCATTCGAGTATCTATACTTCGTTCCTCTATTCGCCCCTCTGCGCTTCGCTCCTCTATTCTTGGCTCTTCACTTTGTTCCTCTATTCGACTCTCTGCACTTTGTTTCTCTATTCGAGTATCTACGCATCGCTCTTCTATCGGAGTCCCCACGCTTCGCTCCTCTATTCTACTCTCTGCGCTTCGCTCCTCTACTCGCGTGTCCACGCTTTCTTCGGGCCGAGCGTCGGCGTCTACGCCCTCCGGTCCGCTTGATCTCGAGGAAGACTCGCTGCCCCCGCTTCTGTCCGTCGCCGCGTGGGGTGAATCTTCGTCCCTGCGCGGAGACGATCCGCAAACCGAGATGTTCTCGTACTCATGCGATGAATCATCGTTCTCGTCGCTTGTCCTTGAGTTGTCCTCAGTCCTCGAGTTATCTTGGGTTCTCGAGTTAACTTCGGTCCTCGAGTTGTCCTCAGTTCTCGAGTTATCTTGGGTTCTCGAGTTGTCCTCGGTCCTCGAGTTATTTTCGGTCCTCGAGTTGTCCTCGGTTCTCGAATTGTCTTCGGTCCTCGAGTTATCCTCGGTTCTCGGGTCCAGATCCTCGTCCTCCAACAGCCGGTTGATCTCGTGGACCGAACGTCTCAGGTACTTCACTTGCTGGTAGACCACCTCCGGGGGTGGCTCCGCTTCTGTCCCTTCTGCCGCCCCTTTCGGTGACTCACACGGCTGAAACAGTCCGGGAAGGTGTTAGATGAGGTTATTGTGATCAAGAAAGATGAATTACTAGGGCTGAGCCAGCAAGCTTATTTAAATCCAACAGTTGAATTGTCCCCATTTGAAATATCGATTTTTGATTGGTTATCCCGCTCACTCGTCGACGGTGTTTGGAGCCTACAGGGTTGGTTTAGTCGCTTTAAATTGAGATCCACCACTGAAAATCAGTCTTGTTACCGAGTGAGTAGACTCGATAAATTCGAATTTATTTATTTTATTTATTTATTCAAGTGGAGCGATGGAACGAGAAGCAAACGCGTATCAACGCGTGGGCCCGCTCACCTCCAGGTCCTCGTAGACGTGTTCTTCTTCCTCATCATCGTCGTGGTCGTTGCTCGGAAGGTTCTGGTAGACGTTGGCTGGGGGGCTGACGTCGCCCACCTCTATCCTGCTGACCAGCTGACCCTCCTCCACCTCCCCCTCCCACGCGCGGGCCGGCGACGAGCCCTCGAACACAAACCTGGCGGAACAAAACATCACAGATGTATCAGATGTCTACGAGGATATATATTGCCATACTTGTCAGTTGGTCTGTAGTTTGTACGATCAATTAAGTGCGGGCCTTTGTATATATGCTGTTTCTTTTCTCCTATATGTAGGCCTATATATCTGTATATGTGTGTGTGTTTATATTATTGTGTCAAGTGTAATTCTAGTTTGTAATAATGACAATTTCCAAAACTCGCTCTACCACAATTTGTGAGTGAGTCTTTGAATGTATATGATGGAAGGCTAATAAATGAAATGAAATCAGATCAAATGTGGTTCGTTCTTCCTTGAATACACATTTATTCTTTAATTTCATTTCTATTCAAGTCTCCAGTTTGATATAAGTACCGGTAACAAGGGTTATAATAATATTTTAACGACAATTATTATTGGTAGCTCGAAATAATAAATCACGCAAAATTAACGGTGTGCCGAACGGCCTTGGACATTTAGCATGGGGGTGTGTACAGGAAGGAAACCAACAGCTTACCTTGTTGTTGACGACGTTATTGTCTAGTCTTTTTATGTTTCTACCAACTCTGAAGGTCGACAACAACAAGGTAAGCTGTTTGTTTCCTTCCTATCCATCCCAATGCTAAATCTATACACTTGGGTATAATTGCTTATTATAATGACTGCTTCAATACCAGCATCATCAGGACTTTGCCACACCACTGCAGCGAGGGAGAGCTCAGAAAGTGGGAACTGGCTCACCAGTTGGTTACCAGCTCCCGTATGCCTCCTAATCTCAACCTGTGCTAGCCTTGGGGCTCTGGAGGGTATACAGAGAACTACCTTACCTTACTAACTCTCCCCTCCACCACCAACAGCGCCTTGTATGTTTTAAATTTAAATTTAGTCAGTTAGTCTCTCTACACCGACGGGTGATCAAGGCTGTGTAAGCCGAAACGTTCCGTCTAAATGTAATTGTTAATTATTGTAAATACATGTAATCTCCATCTCAACACGGCTGCCGATCTTCTTTAAGGTGAGCTGTTGGTTCCTATAATTCATTCCCTCTCAATACTTGTGTATAATTGTAATGTAAAGGAGGGGAGGTTCTCGGGATATCGTACCGGCTGCTCGGTGTCTGCTCGTCTCCCGACCTGGGTCTCGGACTCTTGACGTTCTCGTACTTGATGGTGATGAGCGACTCCTTGACAGGACTGACGAGAGGAGACGCGTCCGTGCGGATCACAATCTTCTCCACGGGCAGGTTCTGGTAGGCGTGATGAGCGAGCGACGACTGGGGACGCGACAAAGAGTGGGCCTTTCATATACCAGAGTGCGTTTTTTTTTTTCAAAACAATAAAAACTGATTTTTTTAAAATTTGTTTCAAAAAAATTATTATTTTTTCCATTAAAAAAATAAATAAAAAATAATGATATATTTAATTTTAAATTGGAGTAAGTACAGTAGTCCCTCGTTAATTCAAACTCGGTTAATTCAAAATTATGTATACAGTCAAATGTCATTACAACGAACTCGAAGGGACCTAAAGTTTTTTTCGTTAAAATGATTATTTCGTTAAAATGATCGGCGTTTTTTGTGTGATGGAAACTTGATTCCCAGTCCCCAAATTGGTCAAAATTGCGTCTACAAAGCTTAAAAGTCGCGTAGCGCGCGAGTAATGGCAGGTAACGCATGGCCCCTGTGTGGCCTGCAACCAGCATTACACATGTGTGTTGCGGGCAGTAGACTCGCAGGCGGGTCCTCAAAGTGAGAACAGATGCGCCCGGCCGAACGAGAGAGAACAATAGAGTGGTATCGTGAGCGAGACGCGACGAAGTAGTTCAACTACTACAGCGACCGGCCGCCGTGAGAGAGAGAGAAAGTGCTAGGCTCAGGATACGTAAGTGCAAGCGAGACCGCGATAGCCGCCTGTTGTTGTCAGTTCAGTTCGTCCCTCGCTCCGTAACCTCGATCGTGATTGGTCGGCTGGGAGGGGGCTCGTCTTGCGGCGACCCATGACCTTGCCCGACTCTCGTAGATACCTGCTAGCAGGCCAGCCGGCCCATGTAATGAGGCGATACACGGAAAAACACTAATCTACGCGACTGGGAATTCCAAATAATCTACATTTCAGAAGATAATTTCGTTGTACTAACGTGTAATAATACCAAGGGGAACCAAAATTTGTTCGTTAAAATTATCTTTTCGTAATAACGAATTTTCGTTGTAATGATAACAAATTAACATTGTGAACATAGGGATTCAGGCGGGACCACAAATAAATTTCGTTAAAACGATGATTTCGTTGTAAGGGCGTTCGTTGTAACGACTTTTGACTGTAATTCAAACTATTGATGGAGTCCCAGCAGAAGATTTAGGTGGGTAAAGTTATTTTAATTCAAAATTTTGTAATTCAAATTGGAGTTTGTAGGGTCCCTTGAAATTTGAATTAAAGGGAGATTACTGTAGGCCTAGTGATAGTGGTAGCTCCAAATGACATAAAATTCATATTGGGTACCATTGAAAAATACTGCTTGAAGGCCAAGTTTTTGTTTTCATTAAAACAATTATTATTGAAATTGAAATTATATTATTGAAATTGAAAACTTATTTACATCCTGCAGTTTGTCTCCTCCCTAACTATGGCTGAGCCAGCAAGCTTATTTAAATCCAGCAGTTGAATCGTCCCCAACTATGTCCGAACCATCGACGGAACGACAACCAACGCGACTACAACTCACCATCCCCAGGGGAGACAGTCTGATCGGCGAGCCGAAGAGCGGTGACAGTTCGCCGACGGGGCTAGACGTGTCAGCGGGAAGGTTCCGGTAGGCGTGGCCCAAGAGCGGAGACAGCCTGAGCGGAGAGAGTTGGCCGACGGGGCTGTCAGCGAGCACCGCCACCCTATCGGAGGGCAGGTTCTGATAGGTCGGCGTCACCGGGACAACGTTCTCGTAGTCGGGACGTCTAGACGGCGTCTCCAAGGGAACGTTCTCGTAGCGGAACACGTCGTCTGGCGTCGTCGAGCTTTCCTGCTCACGCAACACAAACAACAAACACGGCCACGTAAACACGAGCTCTTTATTGCAGGTTGTATTTTATTGCAGCTGTTGGATTACATGGAGACGTCGTAGCGAGCACGGACATCGTAATATAAGCATTGTCAAACATTGTGTTGCCAGTGTTGGTAAAGCATTTATTTATTTCTTTATTTATAAAGCCTTCTTTAAGACACTCATGTGCACGCCAGAGGAACATGCGAGTATGTACAAAGTATTAGAATTAAGAATGCAGCAATTTGGTAAAATCTGACTAAAACTATGTTCTCTATAATTAAGACTGTTAAATAATTTTCTCAGGTATTCCACGGAGACCTTGTAGTATATTGTTAGTTATTACTTGTCATTACATTATATATACTTCATAATATTTATGAACTCTCGACTAATCCTATATCTTGTTTGTATGTACTAAAACATCGATAGGAGGCTAATAAAAACAAAACAAACACGGTCAATGGGGCTCGTTCTTATATACGTCACCAACGTCAGTTCCGTCATTATAGCCGTCATAAGACTACCTTACACATGCTTTCGTCACATCCGGGGTATTCCTAAACAATCAGCGATCGTTATTTGCGCTGGCTTCTCTCGGGAGGTTTGCTGATTGGCTAGGAATACCCTGGATGTGATGAAAGCATGTGTTAGGCAGTTTGGGTTGCCTATACTCACAAGTCGCAGAACTGGGGACAATTAATTCAAATTTATGTGTAATTCAAAGTAGTCACCAAATTCCTGCTGAACGTTAGAGCACAAGGCTTAATGTTAATTAATATTCTTTGTAATCAAAATTTTGTAATTTTCAAATAGGAGTTTTAAGGACCCCTTACAATTGAAATTAAGGCCCATCCACATTGAAAATTAGCAGAAACAGTAACGTTAGAATTAAGGTTTCGGACACTCCCATTGGCTGATGAGAACCCAAGGTCATTGCTTAGCCAATGGGAGTGTCTGAAACCTGAATTCTACCGTTACTTGCAATTTTCAATGTGGATGGGCCTTTAAAGAGGTTTTACTGTACTGCAACTTTAAAAAAAAGAAAAATTACGAATCTCGTTGTCGCCACGTTTGCGCATCTCTAGTCACAGAGCGGGTGGGTTTTCCCAATCGCTTTGCCGGCGTACGAGAACCGGATTCTTAGTCTTAGTCGCTTTAAAAAATTAAAGTCCCCAACTGAATATCAGTTTCGTTACCGAGTGGGTAGACTCTAAATGTGAATTTATTTTTCATTAAA
Source organism: Isoperla grammatica (assembly GCA_945910005.1). Classification (NCBI taxonomy): domain Eukaryota; kingdom Metazoa; phylum Arthropoda; class Insecta; order Plecoptera; family Perlodidae; genus Isoperla; species Isoperla grammatica. The sequence continues at coordinate 2,050,237 of OX246749.1, read as the reverse complement.
CCAGTTCAGTGGCGACTTTCCCTCGCGCTACTTGCGCGCTGTCGGTCGTCAGACCTCCTTCTCTACAAACACGTGTTGCTGACAGCATTTCAATACATCTAGTTCTATCTAGTGGAAAACGATTGAACTAACTTCTTTGCAGAGAGTGCGGGAAAATTTTAAAGCGAGACTCGTCACGGCCACTGTGGGAGCGATTTCAAAATACTTAAATAAAAATAAATAAATAAATTCACATTTAGAGTCTACCCACTCAGTAACTAAACTGATTTGCAGTGGGGGACTTTAATTTCAAGCAACTAAACCAACCCTGTAGGCTCCGAACACCGTCGACGAGTGAGCGATAACCAATCAAAGATCGATATTTCAAACAGGAAACACACGAATCAGTGATTGGGCAGTGCGAACACCTGCGGACAGATGCCAGAATCAACAAGGCCGATTCAGAACAACACTTTGAAATTTGTTGTCGCCCTGTTTACGCATCTCTAGTCACAGAGCACGTGGTTTTCCAAATCGGTTTGTCAGCGTACGAGTACCAGATCCTAACGTCTAGGTGCTGCCGTGTACCAACTCACGTTGTGTGGGCGCGCGTGGGCTGCGGTGGGCGTCACCTCCCCCCCGCTACAGCTGGAGCCGGGCGTCGTCAGGCCCCCGGGCGCTGACAGTCTGTCGTACGGTATGTCCAGCAGCGTCAGCGAGCTGGCGGGGGAGGGGAGGGGGGCGGAGGGGGTGGTGGTGGGGGTGGTGGAACAGTTGCTGTCCCGGTCCACCAGCGCGGCGTAGGGGGCGTCCGGGGTGGCCGTGAGACGGTCGTAGCTCTCGCTGTCAGACAGGGAGTAGCAGGAGGTGGAGGGGAGGGCCGCCGGATGGATCTCGGCTCGGACCAGAACCTGAAACACAAGCACACCTCACGTTATAGCTCAATTGTGTTTACTTATTTATTTATGAATTGGCCCCATACAGCATTTTATGCCATTTAACAGTGACCAGTATAACAACGGATGATTAACAACGATGCATGATGATGAAGAAGGGAGGAGGGGAAGCCTGGTACCGGCACGTAGCCTACTCCTGTCGAAAAGTACCAAGGGACCATCGGCTTTACGTCCCATCCGAAAGGACGGTGTAACTTTTATACCAGTCATATTGGTTCCTCCACTAACCTGGACTGTTGACGAGAAGAACGAAGCTGTTACACAAGCTTTCGAACCCTCCAATCTGCTCTAACCAACGGTAACTAGTGTTTCAGAGGAGAATGGTCACCCATCCACTTCCTGACCTAGCCCGAGGTTGCTTAACTTCGGTGATCGTATGGGAACCGGCTAAGCGATCGCGGCTAAACCGTTGGCTTAAACCGTTGGTGTGTATTTAAATAGTACATAAACTAGTCCCAACGAAAGTATTCGCGTACCGATCTCAGGTCATTGTCTACGGCCCCTTTCCACCGCGCCAATTGAAAGAAAAATCAACAGATACCTGGCGTTCTTTCACACACTCGTAAATGCACGGTTTGGCTTAGTCGAGTGCACAGGCGGTTTGGCCACACCCACCGTTACAGGTAACCAACGGAAGGTCTTAAATTATCCCCAATGGACCTGTTTAGATTAGACGGTAGGAATTAGCGAAGTAGAAGATTAAGTTGTTACCTTCCTTGGACTCGGCTGTGTCGTAAGCATCAGAATACTTTCGTTGGGATAACTATAGCCCCAGTACTAGTAAACAAAACACAAATGGAAAAATAATGATAAAATCCATATTGAAAAGAGGATAAAAATTTTTTTTTTTTTTAATTAGGAAAAAAAATGGGAGATATCAGCTCATAAAATGTCTCTCGAGCCTGCTGACGTAGGCCTACCGTGTTGTTGTCCGGGGACTGAGAGTCTATGAACCTCAGCTCGCCGGTCGAGCTGGCGAGTCTCTCCTCGAGCCTCGACCGCTTGGACCGAGTCGAGTCAGTGGGCGAGACGGCCGCGGCCGAGCAAGTCTTCTGCTTCTTGGGGCTGGGGTCCAGGCTGGGGCAAGCGCTCTCCTCGGGGCGGGCCCGGGGTGGCGCTTCGCGGGACAGGCGCTTGGCCGTCAGCTATCACAACACACAGTCAGCACAGAGATAATATAACAGTCAAAAAAAAAAAAAAATTTAAATTTTTTTTTTAAAATTAGTAATTTTAATGTAGGTACCTAAAATTCATTTCATGTTATTTGGAGCTACAACGACCGCTACACTTTACCGACCGCGTCTCCCTAACGTTACGTCTACCAGAGAAGAAGTACTTCGTAATTACATAGCTACACCGACAGAGAGCGATTCACCGTTTTGTGAAACACGTCCTTCTCAATGTTGATTTAAATCAATTAAAATAGGCTATGCTTTAATAAAAATCAAAAATTAAATAGGATTTAAATTTGTTTCAAAACATCATGATTTTATTTTTGGAAAAGTTTTCTCAAAAAAATTTGAAAAGTTTTCTCGAAAAAAAATTTGAAAATTTTCTCGAAAAAAATTTGAATTTTTTTGATTTTTTTGAAAAAAAAAAATAGAAAAAAATGTAAAACTAAAAGAAATCGTACCGTGACCAGCTGCCTGTGGGTGCGCCGTCCTATGAGGGGTGACCCGTGCGAGGCCAGACTGCCGGAACCCACCGAGGTGGACACCAGGGTCTCGTCCTCGGAGAATATCCTCATCTCCGAGTCCTCGAGGTCGAAGTTGAGTCGTATCTCGCTGAGGTCGAGTGAGGAGCCGGCGTCCTCGTTGTCCATCTCCTGCACTCGAGACGGCCTGGGAGACAGACAGACAACGAGTTAGTCTTGATAAGTGCAGCTCGGGGAAGTTCCCCTTTAAAGAAACACTAGGGCTGGGAAGAAGGGATGGGAAAAAAATGCCCCTTTAATTCAAATTTCAAGGGACCCTAAAACCTCCATGTTGTATTACAAAATTTTTAATTAAAAGAACAAGCAAGCATCATACCTAAATCTTCTGCTGGGAATAGTTTGAATTATACATAATTTTGAATTAACCGAGTTTGAATTAATGAGGGACTACTGTATTATCCTAAAGGTTTAAATGGTTACTTGAAGTCTTGTTGACACTTGGGGCTGTGCTAAATGAAGGTCAAATTTACACCCCTCCCCCCCCAGATGTTCCCCTTCAGATTTCCACCCAACCAAAACATTTTCTACTAATGAATCAAACAGATGTCAAAATCACAATTTTTATGTTGTTATGTTCCTCTTTATTTATTTAAAACTTGTCAAACCCTGTGTCAAATTAAATAACCTCCAACCCACCACTACACGTTTAAAGCTCTCTCCGGCACAGTGTTCACCGATGGTGACAACCGTCTATCTGAACTTGTATACATCAGTGACCTTATGTTATGCTCATTAGTAATAATAATAATAATTTTTGTAGGAATACCCGTTATAGAGTGCACACCAGCTTTACCTGATGTGTCCCTTTTCAGGTGACTAACTAGGTTGTTAGGGTGTTTGGATAGTTGGGAAGGAATGTCCGAGGGCTGTTAGTAGGACTCAATTCCAGCATTCGCTTTTACGACTGAGGAAAACCTTGGAAAAAACCTTCAGTCAAGATTGCCGGTGGCCGGAATCTAACCGGCGACCTCCCGAATTAGAGTCTCGCGTCTTACCGCTGAGCCACCTCTATCGGTATGCTCATTAGTGACTAGTGACTCATGCGAGGTGGCTGCCAACAATGGCCACATTTCTACAGATAGTACAAAGGTCTTACACAGACACCACACATTTTCCCGATGTGCTACGACGTCTGAGAGAAGTTTTATTGATAATGTAAAGTATAGTGAAGCGTAAAAAAAGGTAAAATCGGGACGTTTATCGAAATGTCCCGGAAATTTGATTCTTAATAACTTAAGTTTCATTTCAGATAAAATTTAGAAACAAAATGTAACCAAAAGGGATAAAAAATGGGATTTCACTTAATTTTTATCAAACATACGTAACACTGAAAAAGCATTCGAAAATTGCCAAAATATCGAGAAATTTTTTTTACAGTTTTTTTTAGAAAGAGCAGAGGAAGAAGAAAGTAAAGAGGAGGAGCCAGAGGAAGTTAACATGAGGGAAGCGTCAGGCATGGCCAGCCGGCTTCGATGTACCTAGGGGCCAGAATATGATGGGATTAATTTCCTATCCCCTACCCGACTTCATTGTTGGACACAGGGAGCAGATATAAAAATGTTTTTTTTTTACAAAAATCAGAAAACGTTACCCAGTTACACATTTTTATGTTAACTAACTGAATATATTTCAAATCCGTGCCAGAAAGAACGTATCTCTAATAGGGGTGTGCGAGTACTCGAATCTACGAGCTTTTTCGAGCTTTTTTTTAAGCTCGGTACCGAGCCGAGCTTCATTTTCGGCTCGATATTCTCGAGCCGAGCTGTCTAGGCCAAGGTCTAGGCCTAAAAATGTCAGTCGTCGCGCGGTTTTAATTATATACTTCTATAAACGCAGACTGAAGAATCCAAAAGGCAGAAACGAATATTTAGGTGTCTGCAAGTACGATGAAGTTAGAAAAAATTTGGGGTTTTAGGCTTGACAGAACGTATAGCCTATTCTGGGTACCTGCTGGCCTAGGCCTAGGCCTAGCTGGGCTTTCTCTAGGCCCCGATCTCGTGAGAATAAAATGTTACATCTATAGATGCAGCACGATGTTTCGTTATTCTGCGAGTAGAAAAACAGATGCTTTCTGCTTTTCACAATAAACATCTAGCTCTAATTTTCACGAAAGCTCTAGCCAACTCTAGCCAAACTTTGTTCCGCTTTTTTGGAGACAAACATACATTGAGCAATGGTAAGGGGACTGCAACCGTACAGTGAGTACAAAGTAACCCCAACTGGATTATAACGTTATTTACAACCAACAATGTGATATGGAATTTCGATCTGTTTGTAGGTTCAGTTGCAATAAAATCAATATTTCACACGAAATTTAGTTTACTCAAGTATGTTCTCCTAATATTCTACTGAAATACGAATGCATTTTAAAAAACAAGTCAACAAGTTGAAAAGTTGCTGTTACTGTATTCATACACTCTCTAAGCTCTCTAATAATGCAACTACCGTGCGATCTATGGTCGGTACTGTGAACTAAATGGCCATCGTTAGCGCAACCCAAGGTCGGTAAAACAGTTCAACTAAACTGGTTTATCAACCTACCTCGCAACAATAACAGGGTTGTATAGGGTTACATTAATGTAACCCTATAATAATATAATTATGTAACTAACATATTATGTTATAAACAAAGATGTACTTGATCTTAGATGTACCGAAATTTCGGTATACATACACTTCCTATCGCATTGCATCAACATAAAATGCAGCCATAAATTTAAAATTAACGCTATATCAAAAGCTCGGCTCGGCTCGAAAATCAAGCTTTTTTTCTCATACTCGGCTCGGCTCGGCTCGACTTAAAAATCGTAGGCTCGCACACCCCTAATCTCTAATAATAGTACAGTCAGGGTCTCACCTGGTGCCGAGCCTGGCGTGCACAGGGGTGTCCAGCCCGTCAAAGTAGGAGTCGTGTGAGGCCGACCGGTTGTGTCCGGCCCTGGATAGCGAGGCCATTGACTGGTGCGCGGTGGGGGGCCGGCTGCCGTCCCCCTCCGGCTCCTGGGGGGCGGCAGAGTGGCGGCTGCTGGAGCCCAATGACTCTGCACTCTTGACCGGCCTCAGCCTGCGTCTCACCCCCTCGTCAGAGAGACCGGTGGGGTCCTGTTCAACACACACATCATTATATTGATTTCTAGTAGTAGTAGAATATTATTTAGCTCTTATAGCTACTCTCAGTACAGTTATTACAGTCGTTGTCATTATAATAACACATAATATGATTACAATATTTTTGCTATGTTTGATTATCTGTAGTTGTATAATATATATTATTCCTTGTATTTTGTGTTTCTACATTGTTCTATTATTTAACTTATGCAATTAACAATTTTGCTTAAGGAATTACTAGTTATTCATAATATGTTTTCTACATTGATTTTTAAATAAACTTAAAAACCCTGAAAGTTCACTGATCTTAAACTACTAGACTTATTTTTTGTATCCAAGTAAAAATTTCCCTTATTCCTAGTTTCGTGATTGTGAATTTGATCTTCAATTTTAACGTCTGTGGTAACCCACTCAAGAACACATTTTTTTCTTCAGATATTAATTTTTTGAGCATTTTTTTTTTTTTTTTTTTTTTACATATTTACGATACTGATTCCTGGGATGCCCAAGATCAATGGTGGAAACACCCCTTTACCCAACTAAATGATGTTGGAATAATATATTTAATCGATGATGATGATGACATGAAGGTGATAAAAATATGAAGATTGCGAGAAACAAACTTTAAAGAGACCAAAGAATTGAAAAACGAAGATCATGGTATTTAGCATAGATTATTTGGTGTTTTCACTGTGCATATGTGTGTGTCGGTTGCAGTGTGCGCTGTGTGCGTGTAAGTGCGTATGCATGTGTGCGTGTGTGCGCAGTGACTCACCTGTCCCAGCCCCAGCTCGGCGGGCAAGGAAGACTTCTACCAGTGCGTGTGTACATGTGTGCGCTGTGTATGTGTGCATGCGCATGTGTGCGTGTGAGCACAGTGACTCACCTGCCCGAGACCCAGCTCCGCGGGCGAGGAAGACTTCTACCAGTGCGTGTGTACATGTGTGCGCTGTGTGTGTGCGTGTGAGCACAGTGACTCACCTGCCCGAGACCCAGCTCCGCGGGCGAGGAAGACTTCTACCAGTGCGTGTGTACATGTGTGCGCAGTGACTCACCTGCCCGAGACCCAGCTCCGCGGGCGAGGAAGACTTCTACCAGTGCGTGTGTACATGTGTGCGCAGTGACTCACCTGCCCGAGACCCAGCTCCGCGGGCGAGGAAGACTTCTACCAGTGCATATGTACATGTGTGCGCTGTGTGTGTATGTGTGTATAAGTGCGTATGCATGTGTGCGTGTGTGCGCAGTGACTCACCATGTTGAGCCCCAGCTCTGCGGGCGAGGAAGACTTCCTCATGGAGCTCTTGCGTCCCGACTTGCCGCCGAACAGACTCTTCCAGCCGAGCGGTGACCGCTTGGAGGACGAACGTTTCCGTGGCAACTCGATCACCGTGTGGTATTTGGCCGGCAGCTTCGAGGGGCCACCGCCTGTAAAACACAACACGCAACATTAGAGGTCGACCCTCGACAATTCCTCCGAGAAACTCCACCTTGTCCGAGAAAACTGCGTTTATAAGTCTTTGCACATCGCTTCGTAAGCAACACATTTACACCTGAACTATTGATTTGATGGAAATCGTGGGCATGTTTAATTGATTTGAATATAGCGTCTTAAGTAGCATCAGGTGTTTTATTAGAAAATATAAGGAAATCTCCGACAAACTCCGCCTTGTTCACGAAAAAATGTTTATACGCCCTTGTACTTACACTTACTTGCGTACATTGTACGCTACACATTTTCACATAAACTATAATTTTGGTAGAAAACGTGGGTGTGTTTTAAAGAATTGGACTCGCCAGCTCGCTATTGGCGAGTGCAAAATTGTTAAGGACGAGTTGCAATGTTTTAAGGCAATCACCCCCCGGGACAAGGCACACCATTTTGGAGGCCAAAATAGACAAAAGGGCACCACGGGTACGTGTGCACAAAGCGAAGGACAATAGCGGCAGACGATGGTAGACAACGCATCAACTGTATGTAGGGCCTGTCATTTTGAAATGTTTGACATGTGTCTCCCAGACAGCAGAAAGGGATCTAACGGAGGGGCAAAATATAGCAAGAAGGAAATATGTGGCAAACCTTTATTGGGCAACTAGGCAGAGAATGGCATAAGTTCTAACTCTGGGTGTTCGAAAGAAGAAGAAGAAGAAGTTTAGAAGTAGTCTACTCCACAAACAATTAGGCCTAAGCCCTAACTTATTAGACCCAAATTTGATATTGCGATATGTACGATAACTATCATTTATTAATTGTTCTTATTGATATCGAATTCAATTATTGATATCGTCAGGCAGCCCTGATTTTTATGACGAAATTAAGCATTTCTTTTCTTTTAATTTTATACCGAAACGATTTTTTTTTTTTCCATAACGAAACGGGCGTTGCAGTAGTACTCACCGACTTCTATGTAGTCCGTGTCCGTCTCGACGTTGGAGTTGAGCGCCCTGGTTCGCGCCTCCTCCAGAGAGAGGAGCTTGGTGGGCGTTGAGATGGCCAGGGACTTGGGGCGACACCGCTTGGGGCTCGCTGTAATAGGACACCATAAATAAATAGATAAATAGATAAATAAATAAATAAATAAATAAATAAATAAATAAATAAATAAATAAATAAATAAATAAATAAATAAATAAATAAATAAATAAATAAATACATAAATAAATAAATAAATAAATAAATAAATAAATAAATAAATAAATAAATACCTAAATAAATAAATAAATAAATACATAAATAAATAAACGAGCCACCTACCTTACCTTACTTATTTATTTATACTGTATTTACTATTTACCCTAATCTAAGACTAAAATTGTTTCCATTTTGTATAAATAAAACAACAGGGGTCGTCTAAAATTCACGCATTAAGAATATGAAAATAAATTGATTTTTTCCAGTTTTAAATTCTTGAAAATAGGGAGTCCGTCTTAAATTCGAGGTCGTCTTCTATTTGGGTAAATACGGTACCTTATATTATTGTGATACCTTAGCGACGTCAGTCTCAAGGAAGAATTCAATTTGAAAAATTAAAAAAAAATCTAAAAAAAAAATCATAATTTTTTTTTTAATAAAAAAAGTCAAATATTTTCCGTCGTGCCCACCTTGTATGACGGGCGGCAGCTGCGCGGGCAGGTTGTCGCAGAAGATGAGGTCCGCGTAGCACACGAGGAACTCCGTGACCACCGCCTGAATGCCGACCCCCTGCAGGGCCGCCACCCCTCCCACCTCCAGCTCCTTACATCGCAGCAGGTTGGGCGCCCACACGATGGCAATGTTGCGAGGGGTCATGCCGGTGGCGTGGCCTCGCGACGCCACACGGGCCAGGTGGCGCATCAGGTACTCCAGCGTCCTGCGCCACAACACACAATCATTAGTGGCAACATTCAATTTAATAAAAAAAAAAAATGAAAAAAAGAGTTTTTTTTTCTTTAAAAATCATTATAATAAATTTAAATTAAACATGAGCATGGAAACACAGTAAAATATTCAAAGAATAATAAGGTCAAAGTAATAAAGCCGAAATTAAATCACGAGAAGTTTGAGTTACAAAAAAATATGTTTTTTTTATTACAAACTTGCCAAGGAGGTAACGGTTGCTTGACGTGCCCAATTCATCAACCTTCCACCACGTTCAGTGCCCAGGCCACCGGCAAGACATACCCAATAAGGCAACACAACACCTGCCAAACCACCAATGTAGTCTACCAACTGAACTGCAACCACTGCCCTGCCGAATATGTTGGCCTAACTAAGAACTCGCTTAGGTCACGGATGAACGGGCACAGGCAAGACACTAAAAACCTGACCATGGACAAACCGGTGGCTCAACATGCGGCATCCCATAACCTGGCATTCAATGGATGTTTCAACACCAGAGTGATAAAATCCCTCCCAGCCAGCTGCAACCCAGGCGAACTAAGACGGTGGGAGTTGGCCCACCAGTGGATCACTAAATCTAGGTTGGCTCCCAACCTAAACATCCGTTAGTGATAGCCCTCTCCCCCTCTCACCTCCCTGCCGCCACACCCCCCAACAGCGCCTTGTAAATATTGTACATATATATATATATTTTAGTCTAGTTTATTATAGTTGTTTAGTTGACTAGAGTAGTTGCAGTAGCCATTCTTCTCTCGAGTGAGCAAGACCTCGGTCGAAACGTCTCGTTATATTTTGTATTATGTCTTCATGTGTACTTCAAACTCGCAAATCCGTCATCTTACTACACGAAGGTAAGCTGTTGGATCCTTTCCTCACTTAATATACCATTCCAGCCGATTGGCACCTACTTTCATAACCCACAAACTATTTAAAACTTATCGTTGTTGTGTCAAATCCTTAAACGTGGGCACGGAAACACAACAATAATACAATACAATAATACACAATAGTAAACAATAAGATAAAAATAAGAAAGTCAAAATTTAATTCAAAAGTTTTAATTTGAAAAAGAAAAACATTTAAAAATTTGTTTTCCCCTTCTCGTGCTAACTATGAGGGCTTCCTTCAGCCATTCTTTTGTCTAACTATTCAATATAAGATGGCTGTCTTCTTTTTCAGGTGTGCTAATATGATTGGGCAGGGAGTCAATTATGCAGCTTAAGGGCGGCACATCAAGGCTGCGTACCAACTATGACTGGCAGTCACTGCAGTGACTGAGATCCGTACCAACTTGACTCGCAGTCAAGCTGCAGTCACTGCTTTTTGCGTACCAGTTTACCTCGCAGTTACCCCTCCAGTCACTGTGATGACTGAGATCCGTACCAACTTGACTCGCAGTCAAGCTGCAGTCACTGCTTTTTGCGTACCAGTTCACCTCGCAGTTACCCCTCCAGTCACTGCGATGACTGGGCCGAAAAGATCCAGCTATCGCTGTCAAGGGGGGCGTGGCTAATAATTTTACCGTGAATTGTGAATCTATAGACAATCTTATATGGTTTAAATAGTAAGTGACATCACAACACCATATAATCTCAACCTAGAAGTCCCATAGGCATTAAATTATTAATGTAATGCTGTAAGATTAATTAGCAGATGGCAAATGTTGCTTTTATGAATGACATTTTCTGCTGTTGTCTGCTTTCGCTGTGACTGTGACTGCAGCCCGTACCAGCTGCTGCGTTCACTGCGTTGACTGGGCTACCCCCACCACCAGTCACAGCCACAGTGAACGCAGTCACAATTGGTACGCAGCCCTAAAGAGATGCGCTCTGTCTTGGGTCTCGGTGTTCCGCCCCCCCACGAAGCAGAGTGGAATTGATTTAAATCGACAAAAAAAACTTACCAGCATACATACAGCATACCAGCATGTACTAGGCATATATCTCATTTTCAATTTCCTCGAAGACCATAATCGCAAATTATACGAAAAATTAAAATGTCTTCTTCTTCTTCTCTTATGCCCGCAATTGGTCTATTCGGCCATCATGCGTTGTCGTGCTAACCAATAGAGACAGGACTCCCTCTGTACATATGTCATGCCATCTGGCATCGCGTCAAGTTCCCTCTTCATCCTTTCACAACCGAAAAGATGAGTCTATTCTGCTCTTCCTTACCACACAAGCTGCACAAGCTCGACTCAGCCATTCCCACTCTGTGCAGATGTTTACCCAGTAAGTCATGCCCTGTGTCTAGTCTAAACTGAGCTGTTGAGACTTTTCTGTTCTTATATCTGGGTCGGTTTGTTTTTGTTGTAAATGTATTTGTTTATTTCCTGTCTGTTGGCAATTGCAATTTACCAGTTGATTATCCCTTTTGTGAAACACTTATGTTTGTTGATTTAAATCAATTAAAATCTGATTTAAATCGAAAAAATAAAAACAATCTGATTTAAATCAATAAAATCATGATTTTTTATTTTTTTAATAAAAATCAAAAAAATCATCCACCCCCCACTAACACACACCTGTAGTGCGGGGGTGGCAGGCGGGCCGCCGCCTCCCTCATGCGCACCAGCCTTGTCTCAGCCCCCGCTAACACGTACCTGTAGTGCGGGGGTGGCAGGCGGGCCGCCGCCTCCCTCATGCGCACCAGCCTTGTCTCAGCCCCCGCTAACACGTACCTGTAGTGCGGGGGTGGCAGGCGGGCCGCCGCCTCCCTCATGCGCACCAGCCTTGTCTCAGCCCCCGCTAACACGTACCTGTAGTGCGGGGGTGGCAGGCGGGCCGCCGCCTCCCTCATGCGCACCAGCCTTGTCTCAGCCCCCGCTAACACGTACCTGTAGTGGGGGGGTGGCAGCCGGGCCGCCGCCTCCCTCATGCGCACCAGCCTTGTCTCAGCCCCCGCTAACACGTACCTGTAGTGCGGGGGTGGCAGGCGGGCCGCCGCCTCCCTCATGCGCACCAGCCTGGTCTCAGCCCCCGCTAACACGTACCTGTAGTGCGGGGGTGGCAGGCGGGCGGCCGCCTCCCTCATGCGCACCAGCCTTGTCTCAGCCCCCGCTAACACGTACCTGTAGTGGGGGGGTGGCAGGCGGGCCGCCGCCTCCCTCATGCGCACCAGCCTTGTCTCAGCCCCCGCTAACACGTACCTGTAGTGCGGGGGTGGCAGGCGGGCCGCCGCCTCCCTCATGCGCACCAGCCTTGTCTCAGCCCCCGCTAACACACACCTGTAGTGCGGGGGTGGCAGGCGGGCGGCCGCCTCCCTCATGCGCACCAGCCTTGTCTCAGCCCCCGCTAACACGTACCTGTAGTGGGGGGGTGGCAGGCGGGCCGCCGCCTCCCTCATGCGCACCAGCCTTGTCTCAGCCCCCGCTAACACGTACCTGTAGTGCGGGGGGTGGCAGGCGGGCCGCCGCCTCCCTCATGCGCACCAGCCTTGTCTCAGCCCCCGCTAACACGTACCTGTAGTGCGGGGGTGGCAGGCGGGCCGCCGCCTCCCTCATGCGCACCAGCCTGGTCTCAGCCCCTGCTTACACGTACCTGTAGTGCGGGGGTGGCAGGCGGGCCGCCGCCTCCCTCATGCGCACCAGCCTGGTCTCAGCCCCCGCTAACACGTACCTATAGTGCGGGGGTGGCAGGCGGGCCTCCCTCATGCGCACCAGCCTGGTCTCAGCCCCCGCTAACACGTACCTATAGTGCGGGGGTGGCAGGCGGGCCTCCCTCATGCGCACCAGCAAGGTCTCAGCCCCCGCTAACACGTACCTGTAGTGCGGGGGTGGCAGGCGGGCCGCCGCCTCCCTCATGCGCACCAGCCTGGTGTCAGCCCCCGCTAACACGTACCTGTAGTGCGGGGGTGGCAGGCGGGCTGCCGCCTCCCTCATGCGCACCAGCCTTGTCTCAGCCCCCGCTAACACGTACCTGTAGTGCGGGGGTGGCAGGCGGGCCGCCGCCTCCCTCATGCGCACCAGCCTGGTGTCAGCCCCCGCTAACACGTACCTGTAGTGCGGGGGTGGCAGGCGGGCTGCCGCCTCCCTCATGCGCACCAGCCTTGTCTCGGGCGCCGCCCCTGCCGCCCCCACGAAGGCGTGGTACAGCTGGTAGGTACACAGCGGGTTGGGCAGCTCTCGGAAGTACATCTTGAGTAGCGAGGCGACCGAGTGGATGTCCTGTAGTATCGCCTCGTCCTCGTACAGCGCAGGCACGCGGTCCTCGTCGAAAGCGTTCCTGCCAACACGACGGAACGTCAGTCGGTGACCTCCCAGTGACATTACACATCGGCAGAGCCCTACGTTTATGGTTATCGCGATAAACGCGAATTGTTAAAAAAGTCATATTTTTTTTTCAGATGTTCACATTTCGGCTCATCCTGATGACAGCCATATGCTCAGAATTTTCGCGAAATCGGTGGTTTTTCGAGACATTCGCAATTTTCAACGATTTCTGCGATACTCGCGATTTATTATCGATATTCAGCAAGTATTTTAGATAATTGAAACAAAATATTCAAAGTTTGATAAGTAAAGTTTAATTAAATTAAAATTTTAATTAAAATTAAATAATTTTTTTATTTTCAGATGTGTCTTTTTGGGTCATGCTTAAACCGTAATAATGTGCGTAATTTATCCACCCCTGTTGTTGACTTGTTGACTTGCACGCCCACCCCCTCGCGCCCACCTAACCGCTTTTGCAAAAAATAGACAATTTCCTCGCTAAAATAGGTAATTTTGTTAGTCACCGCTTATTCACCGCTTTTTGGGAATTTAGAAACGAAATTGGGCTTTTTTAATCACCATAAAAGCAGGGCTCTGCACATCGGCATTGAGAAAAACCTATTTGTATCTATTCTAATGTAATCTACACGACGGACTCACCTGAGCTTCTGAATGTTGGAGGTGACTCCCGAGAGCCGATAGATCCCGTCGACGATGCCGTGAGACTCGATGAACTCTGCGCAACACTTGAGAACCATCGGCACTGAAACATCCGACGAGCGACAGGTTAGCGCAACAAGCGACAAGACAGACAAGACAGACTTCAAGTTACAAGGAAATTATGACATTACTAGGGGGAAAAAAAATGTAATTTATTTAAAAAATTATGAAATTAAAAAAAAAAGATTGGGGCACTTAAAAAAAAACATACAGATTATGAAAACCACACGTACAGTATATTCTGAGCGAGGACTCAAAACAAAAGGTGTACAACTCATTTTAGAACATAAGAAAGTGACACTGAAAAAGTCCCAGTTATTTTGCAAATCGCAAAATAACTAGGAAGTTAGGCCTACCTAAATAAATATATATATATATCTTGACCCCGTTTCCAACATTAATTTATCGGGTAGGGGGGAGTAGCAGAGTACTCCATGTCTTGGGCTAATGTCTTCGTTGCCGGCTAGCCAGGCCTGACACAACCACCTCCTCAACCTCTTCCTCGATCACTTCTTCCGTTACCAAAAAAAAAAAAAAAAGTGCATTTATTATTGATCCACTCATTTACAAGAACAGCTGATAAACATATAAAGTTATGAGAAAAAAACCTTTTCATAATAAATAGCCTCAACTGTGATCAATGTTGATAACTCCCCCCCCCCCCCTCCCTCCCCCCCACAAAAAATAAAAAAATACATTCAAAATGTAAGAAAAAGTTAACAATAGTAGGAAAAAATAAATATAATTTAAATTTGGTAAAAAAAAAACTTTTATTCATTTGAATCAAGAACAGTAACGGACGAACGTCGATGCAACGAGCTCGCTCGGCTCTAGCGCTCACCCTGGTGTCCAGAGTTGAGCAGGTGCTCGCCCAGGTCGCAGCCAAACACTCGCTCCTTGAGTATGCCCGACTGCTTGACTCTAACACTCACCCTGGTGTCCAGAGTTGAGCAGGTGCTCCCCCAGGTCGCAGCCAAACACTCGCTCCTTGAGTATGCCCGACTGCTTGACTCTAACACTCACCCTGGTGTCCAGAGTTGAGCAGGTGCTCGCCCAGGTCGCAGCCAAACACTCGCTCCTTGAGTATGCCCGACTGCTTGACTCTAACACTCACCCTGGTGTCCAGAGTTGAGCAGGTGCTCGCCCAGGTCGCAGCCAAACACTCGCTCCTTGAGTATGCCCGACTGCTTGACTCTAACACTCACCCTGGTGTCCAGAGTTGAGCAGGTGCTCGCCCAGGTCGCAGCCAAACACTCGCTCCTTGAGTACGCCTGACTGCTTGACTTTAACACTCACCCTGGTGTCCAGAGTTGAGCAGGTGCTCCCCCAGGTCGCAGCCAAACACTCGCTCCTTGAGTATGCCCGACTGCTTGAGTCTAACACTCACCCTGGTGTCCAGAGTTAAGCAGGTGCTCGCCCAGGTCGCAGCCAAACACTCGCTCCTTGAGTATGCCCGACTGCTTGACTCTAACACTCACCCTGGTGTCCAGAGTTGAGCAGGTGCTCCCCCAGGTCGCAGCCAAACACTCGCTCCTTGAGTATGCCCGACTGCTTGAGTCTCCGCCTCGACGGCCGGGCCAGTATGAACGAGCGGAAGAACGCGATCAGCTTGCCGTGCTTACGCAGCACAGGCTTGGAGGGCTCGCCGCACCCTTGCCTGCGGGGAGAAACACCACATTTCATTGTTATACAATATATTATTATTACAATTATTATTGTTACTATTATTATTATTATTATTATTATTATTATTATTATTATTATTTTTTTTTTATTTTATTTTTTTTAATTATATTTCTTGTATTCTTATTATGACTATATTATTATTATTATTATTTATATAACACACTTGGAGACACACAAACACAGCCAGCGTAGGTAGGTGGTTCTATGTAAGCCTACCCTATATATGTACGTTATTTGTCTCGAGTTATTACGTTGTTACGCTGGTTCGTTTGAATGTGACGTCATGGAAATTGTTGTGTAAAATAAAAATAATAAAAATAGTAATAATAATAATTAGGGATGTCAACGATTACGATTAAATCGATTCGATTAATCGATTATTAATCGAAAACGATTAATCGATTATTAAAAAAAAAATCGATTTTAAATTTTCGCGCTTTTTTAAATTTAGTTCTCAAGATCTGCCGCCTATTCGAGCGCGAGCGCTAGCGCTAGCATCGCTATTGCGCTAAGAAGAATGTGGTACAGTTTCATTTACAGTAGGCCTAGGCCTAGGAACAGCAACAGCATAACTTTGCATCATAATTTGAGCCGAATTTCCAGTCATATTTTGAATAGCTGGGTCTAGTCGCCTACCCTAGACCCAGCAATCGACGCCTACGATCTATATAAATACGAGTTGTTATGTTTGTTCACAAATTACAAGAGAAGTAAGGTTAGAAAAGTCGCTACGATTTTTAATTCACATCACGTAAATTTTAACTACGCTGCACATGAAAATAATAATATTACGACGCATATTCAGCATACTTAATTACTTATTGGTTAAAAAAAAACGGGAAGGGAATAACTATACCCTTCAGGCCTAACTAGGACAGAAATTATCGGCGAAATCTTGGACAGAACATTACAAAAATACTCCGTGACGTAAAATATATCGAAAGTCGAAAAGAAGTCGAATTGCGAACTCGTGGCTTGCGCGGGTAATTCAAACTAACCGAAACCAGATCGAAGTTTGAAAGAAACTTGCTACTATACCGACATTTTACAAAACGATTAAAATTGATTAATAATCGATTATAGAGGTGAAAGTGAATTCGATTATCGATTATAATAATTTAATCGTTTGACATCCCTAATAATAATAATATTAATAATAAAAATAATAATAATAGTAATAATAGAAATAATAATAATAATAACAATAGAAATAATAATAATAATAATAATAATAATAATAATAATAATAATAATAATAATAATAATAATAATAATAATAAATAATAATAACAATAATAATAATAATACTAATACTGATAATAATAATAATAATAATAATAATAATAATAATAATAATAATAATAATAATAATAATAATAATAATAACAATAATAATAATAATGACAATGATAATAATAGTAATAATAACAACAACAACAACAACAACATAGTCAACTAGAGACTCACGCCAGCGATGCGACAGACGCCGGTAGGAGCAGCGATCGCGGCAACTTGTCGCCTATGACCGCGACACACGAGCCCGGGAAGAAGCCGACCTGGAAGCCCCTCTTGCCCCTCCACCACACGGACTCCTCCGGGGGAGGCATGTCGATCACTGATATCATATCTCCCACCTGGAGGCAGACAACCATTCATATATTTAATTTATTAACAAAAATAACAAAAAAGACAGTTTTTACATTTTTTCAAATTTTCTACCCGTTTTTGTTTTCCTCGTAAAATTTAGACTATAGAGGATCAACCAGTAAAACAACTCAGCCTTTTTATTCGTGATGACTAAAAACTATTTAGTCACTACACTTTTAAGTAACCCCCCCACCTAAAAAAAAAATCATATTTTTACAAATCTGTCCCTCGTTCTTGTTTTTCTAGTAGAATATAGACGCTAGGTATGTAGAGACTCAAAAAATAAAAGAAATTAGCCCTTATTTATTCATGGTGACTAAAGACTATTAATTATTCACTACAATTTTGAATTAAAAACAAAAACCAAAAAATCTCTTTTTAAATGGCATTTCTAGGTTAAACCGTAACATAGACAAATGTTTTTAACCATGGCAAGGAAATAAATTAATTGTAGAATAATAATTAATTTTAGTTTGAATAAATAAAAAAAATTGAATTTCAATTTAAAAAAAAAATGTTAATTCAAATTTTAAAAATGCAATTTAAAAATAAGAAACAAAAAATGTGATTTCAAATTTAAAAAATGTAATTTCAAAAAAAAAATGTTATTTCAAATTTAAAAAATGCAATTTAAAAAAAAAAAAATGTTATTTCAAATTAAAAAAAATGTAATTCGATTTTTAAATAATATTACATGAAAAAAATATATTTTTTTAAAAACAACGCTTATATTTAAATGCACTAAAAAGTAAAAAATAAATTTTCGCCCAACAAATTTTTGCCTCACTCGGAAAATAAAAGCGTTGGGCGCTTTCGGTATTGACATAGATTGCAGTATTCTGCTGTTTATGCAGGGAAAGCGCCCAACGCTTTTATTTTCCGAGTGAGGCAAAAATTTGTTGGGTGAAAATTTATTTTTTACTTTTTAGTGCATTTAAATATAAGCGTTGTTTTTAAAAAAATATATTTTTTTCATGTAATATTATTTTATACTTTTTAGTCTTAAAGAATCTTGCAATCGAATATATATCGAATATCGATTAATTAATTATGATGGTTTAATTGATTATTTAGTAAATATGACAATTGATTCATGTATTGTCATTAAGAATACGTCTGTGTGCAAACTTTCAGCTCAATTCGACGTTCGAAAGTGAGTGTTTTAGCGATCCCCACATAAAACATCAATTCATTAATTATGATGGCTTAATTGAATGTTTAGTAAATATGACAATTGATTCATGTATTGTCATTAAGAATACGTCTGTGTGAAAACTTTCAACTCGATTCGACGCAGGGAAGTGGGGGAAACATCGATTCCCATATAAAACATCAATTAATTAATTATGATGAATTAATTGATTGATTATTTAGTTAATATGACAATTGATTCGTGTATTGTCATTAGGAATACGTCTGTGTGAAAACTTTCAACTTGATTTGACGCTGAAAAGTGGGTAAACATCGATTTCCATATAAAACATTAATTAATTAATTATGATGAATTAATTGACAATTTAGTTAATATGACAATTGATTCGTGTATTGCCATTAAGAATACGTCTGTGTGAAAACTTTCAACTCGATTTGATGTTGGAAACAGGGTTAAACATCGATTTCCATATAAAACATTAATTAATTAATTATGATGAATTAATTGACAATTTAGTTAATGTGACAATTGATTCGTGTATTGTCATTAAGAATACGTCTGTGTAAAAACTTTTAACTCGATTTGACGTTAAAAAGTGGACTGTACATCGATTTCCATGTAAAACATTAATTAATTAATTTTGATAAATTAATTGACAATTTAGTAAATATGACAATTGATTCGTGTATTGTCATTAAGAATACGTCTGTGTGAAAACATTCAACTCGATTTGACGTTGGAAAGTGGGTTAAACATCGATTTCCATATAAAACATTAATTAATTAATTATGATGAATAAATTGACAATAAGGTAAATATGACAGTTGATTCATGTATTGTCATTAGAAATACATCTGTGTAAAAACTTTCAGCTTGATCGGACATTTAAAAGTAGGTAAAATATCGATTCAAAGATTCATCGATTTCCATGTAAAACATTAATTAATTAATTATGATGAATTAATTGACAATTTAGTAAATATGACAGTTGATTCATGCATTGTCATCAGGAATACGTCTGTGTAAAAAATTTCAGCTTGGTCGAACATCTAGAAGTAGGTGGAATATCGATTCAAAGATTTCGTCCAGACAAACAAGGCAAGTTAATATAAGCGTTGTAAAAAATTTCAAATAAAACCACCCCCCAGCTGACCTCGAAGGAGATCTCGTCGGCCGCCTGCGCGGCGTAGCGCCTGACCGCGTAGGCCGCGGCCACGGCTGGCGTGTTTATGGGACAGCTCTCGTTGTCGGGCACCAACAGTCTACGGCCCCGGTTGTCCAGCTCAAGCCAGTTGAGCACCGGGCCACAGTTGACCAGGTTGCCGGCCAGCTGGGAGAACCGCTGTAGGTAGCGCTCCAGCAGGTCGCGCACCCCGCCCACACCCTGCACACACAGACAGACACATTTTTTCATTAAGATTTTTTAAATTTTTTTATATAGTTTTTAATTTTATAAATTTAAAAAAAAAAAATTTTTTAGTAATTTATTATAATTTTTTGTATTAAAAATGTATTTTTTATTTTTAGCATTTTTAGTTTTATTCATTAAAAAAAAAATACTATGGCTCTGCAGCTCTACAATTTAGGCGTTTTCACACGAATAGCTTGAAAATAAAAAAAATAGACCCATTTTTAGACCACTAGTGGTCGAAACGTCTCAGTTCCAATTTTATATATTTATATATATAGTGTGGAGATTCGTCCGGCCGAGCGGAGGGAGGTAGACTCGGTGGAACCCCTGAAGAGGATGTGTGATATCACATCGAAACGTCGGGATGGAAGGGGCAAGTCAAAACCCTCATTCTATATCTCACGTGATAATACCCCAAAAAATAATTATTAAACATATAGCCGTGAGAATATATATATAGTAAGAAAACATTTTTACGGTGAACCCAATCCAACGTTTATTTTCCTAAAATAATTGTCAACGTTTGCAACCAACAAAATCTAAGAAATCATAGATATATAATTTTGGGATGGAACAAAATAAAAATATCTTGTTCGCCCCGAACAAATAAACGACCGGTGATCGTATCTGTGGACCCCGATCGTAGCATTTGCAACGTATCGGAGTCTCTAAACATTATCCGTTTGGGCATTTGAACTCATTCAAAGCTAGGTAATAATAGGTCCGCCGCGTTCCAAGAGTTGCGCCGAACTAAACCGGGAGATACAGAAATCAAAAGACCAAGCACGACCGGGGATCGAAGCCAAATCTCCCGCTCGTCGACGGTGTTCGGAGTCTCCAGGGTTGGTTTAGTCGCTTTAAATTAAAGTCTCCCACTGCAAATCAGTTTTGTTACCGAATGGGTAGGCTCTAAATGTGAATTTTTTTAATTAAAATTTAATAATAATTTAATTAGATTTTTTTTAATAATTTATAAGAACGTGGGGAGACCTAGAGACAGGTGATGAATCAGATCAAAGACAGTGTGGAGAATAGAGGAAGATCATGGAACGAAGTTGAAGCAGAAAGACTTTGGGAAAACCGTGAGAGATGGAGGGAACTACTAAACAGCCCTCTGGTAACGGAAAAAGTGATCGAGGAAGAGGTTGAGGAGGTGGTTGTGTCAGGCCTGGCTAGCCGGCAACGAAGACATTAGCCCAAGACATGGTGTACTTTGCTACTCCCCCCTACCCGATAAATTAATGTTGGAAACGGGGTCAAGAGACATAATTTATTTAATTTTTATTTATTTGACAAAGTCCAAGAGAACGACGCGTGATCCCACCTGTTGGTCATCCTCTTCCTCGTCCGGCAGGCAGGGCAGCAGAGAGAACTTGCGGTCGTAGACGCATCGGTGCAGCTGCTGGTCCAACAGCTTGAAGTTCTCGTAGGAGCGACGCAGCAGCCAGGTGACCCCGTGGGCGCGCACCTGTACGGCGTGGCACCGCGACGCGCTCAGACACTTGAGCTGGGCGTTGTACAGCGACACCTACGCAGGCGTACAACATTTACACATTGAAAAAAAACAAAATTTAAAAAAAATAATTTAAAAAAAAAATAAAAAAAAAAAAAATGTTTAATTTTTTTTTTTAAATAAAAAAGGTTGGAATTCATAGTTGGCCCCTACACCTAGGGGCGCCCATTGTTACCAAGGTAACAGTTGTTTGCATGTTATTTCTTATGAACAAAACAAATCCATAGCAACAATGGGTGCCCCTAGGTGTAGGGGCCGACTATGAATTCCAACCTTAGGGTCGTATGTAGAGTCAAGTGTCGAGTTAACAGGGAAGGATACACCTACGTCAAAAACCGCAACAAATTTTCATTTTTAATTTATATCACAAGAATGGGCTTTGAAATCAAAAATCTTAATCAACAGCGCACTGTGGTTTAGTAAGCCATACACATTGAATGCGCTAAGTCGTGACTTATATTATAATCAGTATGTTTTTTTCTAAATAATTAATTTTATTACTAATTATCGAATTATAATCAAAATACTACGCCAATGGTTATAATATTTTATTCAATCTGTAGGGCTTACCAAAGCAAAGTTCGCTGCTGATTTAGATTTTCGCTTTCTTGTTGCAATCTTGAGATATTATTTAATAATATACATTTTCTGCGGTTTTTGACGTAGAGACTATCCTTTGCCCTTAAGTACATGATTTGTTGCTATGGAATTGTTTTATGGGGAGGCGAACAACAAACGCGACTACAGTGCAGCGCTGCGAACGTTCCGGCCACTGAGGTCTGCCTGCTAGAGAAGTCACCGAAAACCCCTCTAGAAGCCAGTGCACTTATTATTATTGGAAAAATATCCATCGATTCCAAAGAAGTCGAGTAGCGTTTCCAAAAACTTAGAAATTTGTATTGTTAAAAGTTGTGTGTATCCAGTGTTCAGTGACCGTTGGCCGGATCGCTCGCAACGCTCTCTGTGCACTTGTTATGCCCGCCATTACATGCTATTTTCCATAAGAAGGAACAAACTCCATAGCAACCATAAACAAATCACATACTAACTCGACCCTGCATTCTGCCCAATACATTTAGAAAGTTTTACCAATAAAGTTATTATTTAATTTAAATTATGTATTCCTCGTGTATGCCTCATTTCAGATATTGATACAAATAGGTAAAACAGAAAGATATCGATTTATAATTACATGTTTTTAAAATAAATCACTCAATTTTACACTAACAAGCATGCTCGCTACGCACCTGCAGTGAGGCACAACAAACGTGGTTGCTATGCACCTGCAGCGTCGCTACAACAAGTGTGGTTGCTATGCACCTGTGTGCGAGCTCTAACATCAACAAACGTGGTTGCTACGCACCTGTAGTGAGGCTACAAGTGTGGTTGCTATGCACCTGTGTGCGAGCTCTAACATCAACAAGTGTGGTCGCTACGCACCTGCAGTGACGCTACAACAAGCATGGTCGCTATGCGCCTACAACTACAACAAGCGTGGTTGCTACGCACCTGTAGTGAGGCTACAAGTGTGGTTGCTATGCACCTGTGTGCGAGCTCTAACATCAACAAACGTGGTTGCTACGCACCTATAGTGAGGCTACAAGTGTGGTTGCTATGCACCTGTGTGCGAGCTCTAACATCAACAAGTGTGGTCGCTACGCACCTGCAGTGACGCTACAACAAGCATGGTCGCTATGCGCCTACAACTACAACTCGTATGGTTGCTATGCACCTGCGGTGCCACTACGACAAGCATGGTCGCTACGCGCCTACAACTACAACTCGTGTGGTTGCTACGCACCTGCAGTGAGGCTACAACAAGTGTGGTTGCTACGCACCTGCAGCGTCGCTACAAGCATGGTCGCTACGCGCCTACAACTACAACTCGTGTGGTTGCTACGCACCTGCAGTGAGGCTACAACAAGCATGGTCGCTACGCACCTGCAGTGACACTACAAGCATGGTCGCTATGCGCCTACAACTACAACGAACGTGGTCGCTACGCACCTGCAGTGAGGCTACAACAAGTGTGGTTGCTACGCACCTGCAGCGTCGCTACAAGCATGGTCGCTACGCGCCTACAACTACAACTCGTGTGGTTGCTACGCACCTGCAGTGAGGCTACTACAAGCATGGTCGCTACGCACCTGCAGCGGCGGCAGATCCACCTGGTCGTAGTGGAAGTGAGCGCACTGGTCCAGGCGCGGGAACCTGGCCTGGTCCTCGTCATGATTGGTCGACGGCGAGCCAATCAGGTGGCGGATCCTGAGACTGCCGCGCGGCGACTCCATCTCTGACGAGGCGCACAGGCCGCTCTGTGAACAACAAGAGACACACATCAGACAATCCGGCCTGTGATTGGTTCACCCGGGGAGCCAATCCTAAATTGGCTAAAATTTTCTCAATTTTTGAAAAAAAAAAAACAGTTTTTTTTTTTTTTTTTTTTTAGGCCTCTGCCTACATGATATAATTTTTCTGAAAGGAAAGAAAACGATGTATGAACGGATCAAAGAATGGCCCCCGCACAAAGCAAGTCGCTCACACGATAACCACCCACCTTCATGAAGTCGATTATTCGCCTAAACAGGTTCGACTTTTTCTCCTTCGACACCTTCTCTGATCGAACCTCGTCGCGATCGTTTCGACCTATCGATCCACGCATCGCGACTCTATCGCTCTCTAGTTTTAACGAGTTCACTGCATTATCACGTGGCTACTCGTACGACAGGCAGGGCCGACTAGAATACACGCCAAGCTCGTCACCTTGACCCTGGGTATACAGAAGTTAAACCCGTTTTCACGGGGCCACTTCTCGAAATATCGGGTCCAAGTCGGTTTGGACTGACACACTGGGCGTAACTAGGAGGGGGGGGGGGGGGGGGAAACAATCGATCTTTGATTGGTTATCGCTCGCTCGTCGACGGTGTTCGGAGCCTACAGGGTTGGTTTAGTCACTTTAAATTAAAGTCCCGCCCACTGAAAATCAGTTTCGTTAGGCCTACCGAGTGGGTAGACTCTAAATGTGAATTTATTTATTTATTTCGGGTCGGGGTTAAGAACGATGAGTACGTCTACGTCAAAAACGCAGCAAATTGTCACGTTTTAGTTATATCTCAAGAATGCATCTCGAAATCGAAAATCTGAGTAATCAGCGTGCTGTGGTTTGGTAAGCCCTACATACTGAATGATAAATGTATCTTACATTATAATCAGTATGACTGTGATCCTTATTTAATTAGTAATGTAAATCACAGTCATACTGATTATAATGTAAAGTATATTTATCATTCAGTCTGTAGGGCTTATCAAAACCACCTCATGCTGATTAATCAGATTTTCGATTTCGATATGCATTCTTGAGATATAATTAAAACGTGACAATTTGCTGTGTTTTTTTTTTTACGTAAACGTACTCAGCGTTCTTAAGGGGGGTCTAACTCTCCCCCCCCCCCCCCCCTCCCACGAAACTACATCGAGGCTGATATTTTAATGACAGAATAATGATAACTAATATTATGACAGTGTTAGGAACAACATAAAGTGTGTGTTTCAACCAAAATAAATACATCATTCAGCTCAAACGTTGTAGGAACTATTGTAAACAGTAACCTAATATAAACAAATAGGTATAATAATGCTCCGAGTTTTATTCTTTGACTCCGAAAAGCAAATAAATATCTATAATAGTCGAAAAAAATTTCGCCTTGGGCGAGAAAGCCACCAGCGACTGCACACCCCTTGCTGTTCCCACACCTCACTTTCCCCTGTAACCCCCTAGCCCCTGAAATAATTCCTAGTTACGCCACTGTCTTACACATATATATGTCCGCAATGAATGTTAACACCGTAATGATATATTGACCCTGGGTACATACACACACGCACGTACACACGCACACCACACGCATAGGTATGTCTAGTAAACACACACACACACACGCACACGACTAGCAACGACTGGGCCACTAAGCTACGACGAGCCCTGCCAAGCAACACTAGCTCGTCAAACAACAACAGACCTGTTGTAACTGCTCATCAACAAGTGAATTGAATGACAAAAGCCGTGACGTAATAAAGTGAGACAAGATCGTACGGGCCGGCGCGTCAGCTGTTGACTAGAGTGGCGGGAACATTCAAACCGAGGTGCGCCGCACGGCCGCTTGGAGCGCTCACACAGCACTCCTCAATAACAGCCGAGGTGTTGGTATAGATAAAAATATGTTTATCTACCAACACCTCAGCTGTTCTTGGCGGGGTACGTGGGCCCCGGATGTGAAACCATCGAACAAGGCATGGAACGAAATCCATATCTCTTGACACTTGCTGACTCGCACAGAAGACGCCGCCACAGGAAGCGAGGCGGTGTAGTGGTTGGTGTAACGTGTACACTTTTAAAAACAATTCAAGTTGACGCATGTAGCTGACCCCGCACCCCACATGCCCTCTACATACATAGGTCCAGCTATTGTCTGAGGGTGCGTTCCAACTTGATTTTTCGCCTGCTAACCACTAATCACTAACCACTACCTGCTACACACTAAACGCTAACAGCTTTGGGCACGCCACCTAGTATGCTAATACAAAGTTTATTGTTATAAATCATCTAATGTAAATAAATACGATAATAATACTTCCACTCACTGGTTGGGTATTTTCCTAACCTAAAAGTATCAGCTGTGATGGCTGGTATCAACCATCTTGGTTTAGTGGGTCAATTGGTGTCGTAGTGTACACTTTCGGCCACTACCCACTACCCACTAACCACTAGCCAAATAAGGAGCATTGGTCGCCTGCTTGTGATGTCACTTCCTTTCGATTAGTATAACTAAGCTTAGTCCACTACGAAAAACGTCAAGTTGGAACACACCCTGAGTCTCGCAATCTGCGGTCGCATGGTGTGATAATACAGGCAACAGGCACAAGTGCAACACTAATTGCGAACACAAAGGTGAAAGTTTTTTTTAAATTTAATAAGACCGAACAAAAACAAATGTCTAAAATACTGTCTATAGAAATGTAAACGGTAATTTTCCATATTTCCTTTGCAAAAGGGGGGGGGGGATGTCCCCCCCCCCTCCCCCCCGTGTATACGCCATTGGGCCCCCACCCGCACATAAGGCAGTGGAAAAGAACTGCCAAGTTGTGTTTTTAGGTTATGAGTGGCAAATCCCGTATTCGAAGTCTATAGGAATTACCTAGGTTTAGCTAGGGCCTAGGCCTAGTCAATCATGAACTAGTTATAACTGCTTTATTTTCGCAAGAAACAATGTAGGACAACATATTAAACATTTTTATTAACTAGGTATGAAACTTTTGTTGTGATACGGGCCTATAGGCTAGGCCTAGCTTAGCTATAGGCTTAGAGCTTGGACATATCAATATATAAATAATATGATCTAAAATATATTTCAAGATTAACTACAAAACAAATAATATGTATATGAGGCCAAGTGTTCCTACTCCTCGTCCACACCTAACCTCAAAGAAAAACAACAATGGCGGAACATTTTGAGCGTGAACGTTCAATGACAAACAGAAGAAGGCGGTGCGACGACTTAGGTGATCTAAGGACGTGTCCGAATTCCTCTTTATCATTGCTAACTCTAGGTCTAAGTCTAAATTTGACGTCATCAATCATCGGTGACGTATGAAGTACTGTCCGAAATCGTTAAGTCTAGGTCTAAATCGAAGTTTAGACCTAGCAATCGAAAGTGCACGCTCGTTTTAAGTCTAAAAATGGCGGACGAAAAAAAGCAGTTGCGAGAAGACAAAGACGGAAAATTGAAATGTAACTTAAGTATATTATTAGTATTATTCTATCCTCTAGTATTATTTTATAATGTAAACAGTGATAGGCCCACTCTAGAGCCTAAAACCTGCATCAATACTGGAAAATGAATACTTGTACATTTCCTAACCTCCAAAGGCGTCGGTACAATTCGCGGATTGACCCGTCGAGAAGGCTGTGAACCATGCTTCAACTCTAGGTCAAATTTCTCCCAATAGGTGGCTCTGCAGTCGGTTTAGTACTGTCCGAAATCTACTTAGAATTAGAATTAGAACATGCTAAATAAATTAAACCTAGACTTAGACCTAGACTTAGACTTAGACCTTAGACTTTTAATTCGGACACGTCCTAAGACCTAAGTAACACGACACATTTCTGGATCACTTCAACATCCACTTTCCTAAACAGCGTTTAAAAATTAACCCCAACTACAAAAAACAAGACTGGACCACAAGTGGTATAAAAAAATCAAGGGCAAACTTAAAATGTTTATTTGCTTTACAGAAACATTTTTCAAGCAGCTTCTTAACTAACTACTACAAAACGTATAAGTCATTGTATGATAGAACTTTAAACTTAGCTAAAAAAAAGCATATTAACAATATAATAAGCACCAGTGATAACAAATCAAAGACTACTTGGAACATAATAAATGAAGTAACAAACAAAGCTCAACACCAAAAAAGCAAAAAACCTTATAAAATTGAAGTAAATAAGGATATTATTAAGGATCAACAAAACATTGCTGAAGAATTCAATACATATTTTTCTGAAATTGCAACAAATCTCACAAAAAATACATACAGTGACATAAACATAATCCGACAAAACCTCAAAGACACACATCTGAATACGGTCCACTCAATTTACTTCTACCCAATTTCCTCTACTGATATAATCAAGACAGTAGGCAAACTAAAAACTAAAAACTCTAGTGGCCTTGACGAAGTACCAATCTCACTCATAAAAAAATGTATAATGTATATCGCAGACCCGCTTTGCCATATCTTTAATGATTGCTTGGAACATGGCATTTTTCCAGAGAGGCTAAAAATTGCTAAAATCATTCCCCTCTTTAAAAAAGATAACAAAATGATACTTAGTAACTACAGACCCATATCACTTCTTCCCGCATTCTCTAAAATCTTTGAAAAATTAATATTTGAAAACATCATTAACTTCTTAGACAAACACACTCTGTTATCTGACCATCAAAGTGGCTTCCGAAAAAACCGTTCCACAAGTACCACAATAAATAACCTTATTCAACAAATTATAGATGCACTTGAAAAAAATGAACCAATCATAGGAATTTTTTATGACATGTCTAAAGCATTCGACTGCGTTGATCATAATATTCTATTGACAAAATTGGAATTTTACGGATTCCGTGGCTTGCCGCTCAAGCTTATGGTATCTTACCTTACAAACCGTTACCAAATAACGGAAATCTCAGGCACTACCAATAATACGGAGGTATCATACCAATCTAAACCCCGTAAAATTGTGAGTGGAGTTCCTCAAGGATCTATCCTTGGCCCACTGATGTTCCTAATCTACACTAATGATTTACCATTCGTCATAGAAAACATAGAACTATTCGCCGACGATTTCTCCAAATTGACTAAAGGCTCTACCATTGATGACACTTCAAAAAAAGCAAATACATGTGCAGAAGCCACTTATAATTGGTTCAAAAATAACAAACTAATTTCTAATGCAGACAAAACTAAATTCTTACAGTTTCACTCCAAACGCAAAAGTAAAATCATTAACAGAGTCAAAGAGATAAAAAATTCAACTAACAACTCTTCCTTTTCTCCTTCTAGTCATACAAACTTCCTTGGAATAATATTAGATGAAAACCTTAACTGGTCAAGGCACTGCAATAGCTTAATACCAAAACTTAACTCTGCCTGCTTTGCAATAAGATCAGTTAAGGCACACTCAAACTTACAGACAGCAAAACTAGTTTATTTTTCCAATTTTGAATCCCAAATACGATATGGTGTTGCATTCTGGGGATTGTCACCAGACACAAAGCATATCTTTATAATACAAAAAAATGCCTTAAGAGCAATGTGTGGCCTTAGATCACCAAAAAATGAGCCCAAACCGCACTGTAAAGAATTCTTCATTAAACATAACATTTTGACTTTTTACAGTTTATACATTCTCGAAGCAACAACCCTTGTAAAAAAACAAACTGGTTCCAATATACCAACCCCCAACAACCAAATCCACTCTCATAACACACGACAAGCCGACAAAATCCACACAACTCGGTACAAGACTAAATTTTCACAAAATAACTCGATGCACATTAATTACAAAATTTTTAATAAGTTACCACCAGATCTAATCAACATTAAAAATACAGACACATTTCGCTTTAAATTAAAGAAGATGCTAAAGAAGAAGGCGTACTACTCGCTCGAAGAATTCTTTTCAGACACGTTCTAGGGTAAACTAAAAAACTAAAAAAAAATGAACATATTTAATCATATTATTTATGTATTATGTAAAATCTATTTCTGTAATACCATTGTGCATTATTAATACCATTATTATTATTATTATTATTATTATTATTATTATTATTATCATGATTATTATTACTATTATTATTATTATTATTATTATTATTATTATTGTTATTATTATTATTACTATTATTATTGTTGTTGACTGATTTATATATAGTCCTATTTATGTATTGAATCATACCTTACTATTATGTATTAGTACCTACTATAATTGTTTATCATATTGGTATATTGCACAATAATGATGCATTGATAGTAATTATATTATTATGTTACCACTAAACTTATAACAAACAGTGATATTGTCTAAACACAGTACATATAAATAGTAATACATAGTAGGTTAACAATAGTATTATATCACCATTATTCTTAGAACTGATGTTCTTAAACATAGGCTTTCCATATACCCTTCTAGGGTCAAGACTGACATTTATTACTTGTATGTATGTATGTATGTAAAAAAAAAAAAAAAAAAAAACTGCCTGCCTGTCTGTAACAAAATGTAAAAGTCAATAAGGAAATAAAACGATCTACTACTACTACTACACCGTCTTCACGTGATCTAAGCTAAGTCCTTTGAGAAATAAGATTGGCGACTTAAGTATATCAAGTGAAGACGAGTTATATAGCACAAGACTCGATTCTCAAAATAGCTGCGTTTGTTTTGTGTCGCGGACAAACATTGAACTTATGTACCAATCAAAGAGAGATACAACAATGCAGTTGCCTAGCAACACATTGTTTGTCCGCCTGTGATGTCACAGCCCCCTCAATTGAGTCTTGTGCTATTATATATAGAGCTAATCACGGCCCTCTAGATCGCGCGTTGAGTCTCGCCAATAGCACAAGACTCAATTGAGGGGGCTGTGACATCACAGGCGGACAAACAACGTGTTTCTAGGCAACTCCATCGTTGTACCTTTCTTTGATTGGTGCAACAATGTGTTGCTCGGCAACTCCATTGTTGTACCTTTCTTTGATTGGTGCATATTCAATGTTTGTCCGCAAAACAAACTACGGCAACACGGCTATTTTTAGAATTGAGTCTCGCCAATACGCGCAACAGCCGACCTGCTCGCTAAACTACTCGTTATCTGATCGCGACGAGGCGAGGGGGGGGGTGAGTAAGAGTGAGATATGACGTGGCGGGATATGGCTACGTGTTGCACGCAGCACCCTGACACTCGCCCCCACACGCACGGGTAAAGTCTGTCTGACCGCTCATAGTAGAAACGAAACGTTTAGTGGTGCTAAAATGCCCCACGTTTGTGTATTGAATCATATAATGATCGGCTTGTAAACCAAGATTTACTAGAAAAACAAGACTGATTTTCAGTGGGGGACTTTAATTTAAAGCGACTACACCAACCCTGTAGGCTCCGAACACCATCGACGAGTGAGCGATAACCAATCAAAGATCGATATTTCAAATACGAAACACACGAATCAGTGATTGGACAGTGCGAACACCTGCGGACAAATGTCAACCCAGAATCAACAAGGCCGATTCAGAACCACTTTGAATGCATTGAGTGCTTCGTTACTAGGACGGCTCCAAAGTTACCGTAAGCCAAGAAATAAGTGATAGAATTGTGAATCCATATTAGAAGTTAAAAAAAACTTGGTTAAATTTACATGCGTAAGCCGGGCGGCCATTTGTTGCTCGGCTGTTTCGGCAACAGGAACGCAAGTACATCATGTCAATTCTGTTGACCATTACGTACGAACTGCATTGCGGCTGGCGGAGCTCCAACCAAGCGGCCGGTGCCCACCAGTCTGTCTCCGTGTCACACACTATGTCTCTATGTACACATGTATGTCCCTATGTATCTGTAGCTGTCTGTCTGTCTGTCTGTCTGTCTGACTGTCTCCGTGTCACACACTATGTCTCTATGTACTCATGTCTGTCCACCCTATGTCTCGCATTATGTCCCTATGTCTGTCTGTCTATGTCTCCACACAGACCAAGCCGGGTCCCTCCTCGTGGTGACCGGTGCCCGCAATGAGGGCTATTGCGCCTCTCTTTAATATTTCCTACGTGGCCTTCTCACTTGTCGGGGGGGGGGGGGGGTTAGACTACCCCCCCCCCCCCCCCCCCCGCCCTTCTTCGTGGTGACCGGTGCCCGCAATGAGGGCTATCGCGCATCTCTTTAGTATTTCCTTCGTTAATTTCATGTGGCCTTCATCACTTTTCTTCTTCCTACTCTCTGACTTCTTCACACTTGCCGGGGGAGGAGGGGAAGGGGGGGAGGTAGACTACAACCCCCCCCCCCCCCCCAGCCCCCTCTGCAGTGGTGAATTAGTTCGATTTTGATCAATACCGAGAAGATCACGCACACACAATAGTATTGTTCGGATTCGAACGCATCACTGCCGTGTAAGGTAGCGCGGTACACTACACAAACACCAGGGCCCAGGGTGACTCTGCCAGTCGTATGAGGCGACAAAAGGAGACCGTCCCCTCCCCCCTACTGTCCCACTGAATATTTCTCCTCCCACTTGGCCCTTCCCTCCCTTGCTGGACTCCCCTTATGACGACCTCCGCATGTGTAATGCATCTGATTCGGACATGTGTCGTTTTTTCTTCATGTTCATCTATCTATATCACCCACTCATCGTCTCGATTAGCCAAAGCTGCAGAAGTCAAAAAACTAAAAAAAAAAAACTCACGAAATCAAAAATCAGTGTAGATACAACAGTCGCCCCCCCCCCCCCCCCCCCCCCCCCTATGACGCGGAAGACCGCCGTCACGATAGCGTGAAGAAAAGAACGCCAGGAGTATGTTACGAATATGATGCATGAATGACTGAATGAAAGTAGCGGTAGACGAAGATAGACGTAACATAATGACACCGTCAGCTGTTCGATTGGAGCACTCGAAGTGCTCGGAGTAGGGTAGGCTACACCGCGATGACGTCACGGAGGAGCAACTAGGTCATCGCCGACATTCGGAAGTGACGGATGGGTACATTCCGAGGGCGTGCATAATGTCTCAAGACGTTCAGTACATTACATTCGAGTGCGTAATGTTCCAAATCACTCGGTCATACATTCCGAGGGCGCGCATAATGTCTCAAGACGTTCGGTACATTACATTCGAGTGCGTAATGTTCCAAATCACACGGTTATACATTCCAAGGGCGCGCATAATGTCCCAAGACGTTCGGTACATTACATTCGAGTGCGTAATGTTCCAAATCGACCCTAATCTCGAGAGCGCTCAGCTGGTACCGAGTGGAGGTGGTAAGGTGGAGGGGAAATGGCTTGATAAAGGTCTCGCACACCAAGAAGTGAGATAGTGTCAGGGGAGTCAGGACCGCCCACCATTAGTTTCCAACGTACTAAGTGCGAATCACTAACGTTTTCCCCCGATTATCTAGAACAATTTGGTTGCGTTAAGTTTTTTGACGGAAACCTGCTTTCACGTTTTCTTGTACGTTACCGTCAAAAAACTCTCCGCAACCAAATTGTACTAGATAATCGGGGAAAACGTTAGTGATTCGCGCTCGTTAAGTTGGAAACTAAATGTGGGCGGTCCCGATACTATCTTACTTCTTGCTGTGAAAGACCTACCTATACCTGGCATCGTTTATTACATATAATCCGTGACGACAACACCTTGCTTCTTTCCCCGACGACCCTATATAGTTGAGAAACTGTAAGAATGACGGCCCCCTCCTTATCCCCACCACTGCTACCCGACCCCCCTCAACTCCATGAAACAACAAACTGAACAACTGAAACAAACTGATTTTCAGTTACGCATTTCATTTTGTTAGGTTGTCACAGAGTTGAGGGGGATCCGGTAGCAGTGGTGGGAATAAGGAGGGGGCCGTCATTCTTACAGTTTCTCAACTATACTATAGGTCTCGCAAAAGAACCTCGGTAATGCTTTCGTCATCAATCAATGACGTGTTTACGGTCTCGGCCAACCCGAGCAGGTATCTGAATTAGCCACGGTCGCTGGTTGGCTGCCGCTCACCAACCCGTGACGGAAGCATTACCGAAGAAGATCTTGTACGGCGAGTATAGTGAATCTTCTCTACCGTGCACGAAGCCAGCCAGTCTACCAGGCACACGGGTCAGATTAGCGGCCACCGAGCTCATGAATGTTCGCCACTGTCTTGTTAACACGAGGAGGGGGGGGGGGGAGGGGGGGTCGCACTCATCGTCGTATAGTAGCAGTAGTGTATGTGGCTAATCAAAGGCAGCAGCATCACGCGGGGGGGGGGGGGGGGGGAGGGGGGGCAAGGTCAGACACAGACTCGTGAGACACATATGTTTCATGCGCCGTGTGTTAGTACACACAGCGCTATGTGTGGCCGAATGCAGCAACTTGTTGGTGAAGCTGAGTTGATATGGAATTGTTTTATGACATGCTATTTACCATGAGAACAACAAACTCCATAGCAACCATAAACAAATCACATACTTCACCCGACTCTGCATTCCGCCCGTGCATTCCGCGGTTGAAACAAAATACTGCCGGATATTATTGTGTAATATCTTGTTTTTTGTTTCTCGTTTGTTTGTTTGTTTTTTTCTTGTTGTTGTGTTTTTATTTTGTTTTGCGTTCGTTTTTGTGTTTTATTGTCTGCTTTTGTTTGTGTTTGTTGTGTGTTGTTTGTTGTCTGTAAGTCTAAGGTTGGAATTCATAGTCGGCCCCTAAACCTAGGGGCGCCCATTGTTACCAAGGTAACAGTTGTTTCCATGTTATTTCCCATAACAAAACAAATCCATAGCAACAATGGGTGCCCCTAGGTGTAGGGGCCGACTATGAATTCCAACCTAAATCGTGTCCTGATTTAAATGGCGCCTTGCATGAACTGATGGGATTCATAATCTGTTCGTAGTTTTTAAAAGCCGCATTCAATTAAACAGTTTTCACAATTTTGCCATTATCGACGTAGTAGGAAGAACGACGCTGGTTCATCGGAAAGTTGCGCGACATTGCCACTTTGAGCGCCTCGTTTGTTTTCACTAGCGCCCTCAGTGACCAAACTCGGTGCCTACGAGTAGTATCCCTATGCTATGACTGAATGAATACGGACCTACACTAACGTTGGGCCAACTTTAAACAACACAGGTTTGTTTTAATTAGTAATTCTGTCAGCAGCCACCAGAATGCGTTTTAGTGTCGTGTATCGACGCGGGGGGGGGGGGGGGTGGCCACGCCCACTCGAGCCACCTGTGGAGTCCTACGATATCGAGTGGACTCGTCCCATCCGTCAGACAGGAGGGCGCCGGACAGTGCGGTGTACAGCAGAATGTCCTCCACCCCAGCGCGCGCACGCTACCGACATAGCGACAGTACCCCAGCCATCGCAATGTACCGCGCGCATATAGGGACATACCTCCCGCCCTCGCAATGTACAGCGCGGTCCAGCAGCTGAATCGATTGACTCTGGGAAGGTCGACAGACAGACAGACACAGACCTGGCCCCAAAAACCAAGTTATGCCCTAATAATATCTCCCCAAGACATCGGGGGTACCTAACCTATCTCACCGGCACGCGAGACGCGGGGGGTGGGGGACTTCACCGCCCGTACTGAATACTAGGGTGTTTCAACGGGAGTAGGCTACGTGCCGGTACCGGGTTTCCCCTCCTGCCTTTTTCTTCATTATCATCATCATGCATCGTTGTTATTCATCACTTGTTATATACTGGTCACTGTTAAATGGCATAACTGCTGTATGTGGCAATTTCATAAATAAATAAATAAATAAATAAATAAATAAATAAATAAATAAATAAATAAATAAATAAATAAATAAATAAATAAATAAATAAATAAATAAATAAATAAATAAATAAATAAAAGTAAGTTATGTTCTTGAAACCCAAAGAATTTGGTGGTTTTCTAGTCCTTTCAGAGAAAGTAACTAACTAACCAACTAACTAACTAACTAACTAACTAACTAATTAACTTGACAGTTTTAACGGAAAACATTCAATAATAATTTATTTTTTGCCATAAGTATATGTTAATTTCAACTCGATCCGCTAACTAGATTGAAGGAACAAACTGCATTCAAAGAGCGCGCGCTCACACGTCAGAGTATAGTAGTTACCTTGGCCACGTACTGCGGCGCGATGTCCTCAAGGCCCCGAGAGCGTCGCGCGCCCTGGCTCGGTTCTACCGGCATCCCCGGGCCCGAGGGCCCCTTGGAGGCCCACACACCCAAATCTGCAACAGAGGACCACGCGTTATAGGGTGTATACATTCACGTGACGTCACGCCGGCTCGTAGATGGCTCGTTGGTCCAGTGGTCAGCATCCCTGCTTCCAATGCAGAAGGTTTTGTTTTGAGGTTATGGTCAGGTCAGGTCCTTAGACCAGTAATATAGGTAGACGGAGCAAGCCGATGCTAGCGACCGGCCGCGAGTGAGACCAACATTGAGACCACGTGATGTGGGGACAGGATGCGCGGCAATTTAAAGCGTCTGCGTATGAACAGTACAAACAGTACATCGTTGTGTAAAGAATAATGATCATTTTCAATTAGTGCCAATCAAAAATATGTTAACTAAGATTAACAGTAGGGCCTACCTTCACTAATCATTTTTTAGGAAAATACAAATAATTATACATCCTTTGTCAAATGTCAAACGTATTTGCCGCGCACTTAACACCATCTAGCGGCAAACCCGCGAACTTCTCGCTAACCCGTCGAGAAGGCTTTGTCCCCACATCACGTGGTTTCAATGATGGTCTCACTCGCGATGACGTCATACTCCGTCTACCTATATTACTGGTCTAAGGTCAGGTCAGGTCAGGTTTGAGGTTATGGGTTCTAGTTCTGGGTTTGTTTACTTTAAAGTGTATGTAACTACGCCACGACATACAGAAACAAATGAAATGTAAAATAAGTAAATAGCCATATTATACCACGGCCGTCTGTTTTGAGTTCCACTAATGAAAATATTTGTGTTAGGTACGATACTAGTCTCGTCACGCACGCTGCACGCAAACGCAATGTTGGGAATACATTCAGAAATGTCACGCATAAACGCAACGTCCCGCAAAAATTTGCGTCTTCTCCCCGCAAGGTCGGGCAAGCGCCCTTATTGTGTGTTCGGCATTTCAGCTGCCAATATAGGGTGTCATATTTTCACCTGTTGAACCGCTCTCTCGTTGTTATCAGTGTTACTGCGCCTCCGATCCATGACGTCACAGTCACAGACCCGAGACGAGCCGACAACACACGAATCAGCAGCGCATTTCTCACTAATTGGGAGGATTCGTAACGTTTCGTTTTCTAAAAACAATCACACAATCAACGACGATTGGAAAGTTGTTGGTATTGTATTTATTTAACGCGGTTCGGTGTTGGTTTCATTAAAATACTTCATTTCTCGTCTTGTATAACCAATGATATTCAACAGCTATAGTAGGCTAGATCACCAGTCCCCCAACCTTCCACTCAGTAGCGAGCGTAACAAATTGAAGCCATTTTGAATTGGGCAGTTTACATGCTTATTTGGACCTTTCAGTACTGCTAGCGCTGCGAGCGGCAGAAAGTCGCGTTCGAGACTCCCATTCCCGCCTGTGGTAATTGCCCAATTCAAGATGGCTTCTAATTGACACGCTTGTGGCTGCTAGGTTGCGCATCTAGCCTTATAGGTGTTGAATATCATTGTATATAACTATACCGTTGAGTGAGTAATATAGGGAAGAGGCCCCAGACGCCATCGGCAGTTTGTCTACCGCCTTTTACTGCCCAACATACTTTAGTCGGGTAGTAGAAGTTCGCCAAGCGACGCGACGACGAAGCCTGATTGGTCGGCTACTTCACCGAAGATATACGAAGACAGGTTTACCTGTTACTCCGACAGCATGACTCTTGCGTTGTGTTGAGGCTTAAAGCGTTCCATTGAAAATTCCCTTTCATCGATATTTGGCTGATATTCACAACATACACTATCGTAAGTGTGCTATTTAATTATCAACACAAAAAAACGGGTGTTACAGGATTACTTTTTGAGTTATTTTGACTTATAGATTACGCAGTTTCCCTATCTTCCCTCTTGTAAGATTGGAAAAACCTACACCTGTTGACCAAAAACACGGTACAGTAGACCAACATGAAATTAAACATTATTAAATTATATATCACATTACAGATAATTAAACACTGATTAAAACAGGGCTTTAAAAAGTATATGTAACCGAACTTGGTTTGGAGATATTCGTTACTAAACACACGAAATAACATTGCGCATGGTCGCGGCGCGAGCACGGCAACACTGCGTTACGTCACGGCGGGGCTGACCAATGAAAGTGTTGGGAACCAACTTCAAATAGTGGGTTTGCCGTTTGCCTGTTACTCCGTGTGAGAGCATGACTCTTGCGTTGTGTTGGGGCTTAAAGTCGATCCAATAAAACTGCACTTACGAGAATGAATGATATTTGGCTGAAATTTACAACATACATTATCGTAGGTGTGCTTTTTTCTTATCTATAAAAAAAAACGGGGGGCACAGACCTACTTTTTGAGTTACGCCTAAGAAGTAAAACATTTTTTGGGGTTACATTGACTTTTATGGCCTAAAATGCGATTTAAGGGCGCGAATCACAGAGGCCACCCTACCAGTAGCAAAATATTTTCAATTATACTCAATTAATAACATTGAATACTTACAATAAATATGACAATAATTTCAATCATAATTTCAAAATAATACTTATAGAGTGGGGTTCAGATTTTTTTAGTAATATCTGTACGGAGAAGTATTTACATCATAGGAACTTTCTGGTGGCAGCCCGAGGCCCGGACTGCCGAAGGGCCCGGATTTGCCCAGGGGCCCGGGGTGCGATCATCGCATCCTCAGTCCGCACCTGAGGACAGCCGGAAACTACGTGATCGCGTCGCTTGGCGAACTCCTACTACCCGACTCAAGTATGTTGGGCAGTATAAGGCGGTAGACAAACTGCCGATTGTGTTGCGACTCTACCCTATATTACTCACTCAAAGATTATAAACGGGAATCACATCACATCACATTCGTAATCACAGTTATTATTTATTGGCAGTGGACCTAGTGGAGCACGGCATGGACCTATTTAGTGGACCTACACTCGGACATGTCTCAAATACTTGGCAGGTGTCGGTTCAAGCAGTCCGGAAGGAGCAGCGCGCGACCTGCACATAGCGACAGTAAGCGACCTGCACATAGCGACAGTGCGCGACCTGCACATAGCGACCTGCACATAGCGACCTGTACATAGCGACAGTGCGCGGCCTGCACATAGCGACAGTGCGCGGCCTGCACATAGCGACCTGTACATAGCGACAGTGCGCGGCCTGCACATAGCGACTTGCACACAACGACCTGTACATAGCGACAGTGCGCGGCCTGCACATAGAGACAGTGCGTGGCCTGCACATAGCGACAACGCGTCACCACAGGTTTACCGTAAGACAATCATCACTATTGACAGCGGCAGAACGGCCGGGCTATTGTTCTGGGCCAGCCGTATGTGGGTCGACCCTACCGTCATACGAGACAGACAGACAGACAGACAGACAGACAGACAGACAGACAGACAGACAGACAGACAGACAGACAGACAGACAGACAGACAGACAGACAGACAAATCGATCGATAGACAGACACAGACAGACAGACAGACAGACAGACAGACAGACAGACAGACACACAGACACACAGACAGACAGACAGACAGACAGGCAGACAGACAGACAGACAGACAGACAGACAGACAGACAGACACACAGACAGGCAGACAGACAGACAGACAGACAGACAGACAGACAGACAGACAGACAGACAGACAGACAGACAGACAGACAGACAGACAGGCAGACAGGCAGACAGACAGACAGACAGACAGGCAGACAGACAGACGGACAGACAGACAGACAGACAGACAGACAGACAGACAGACAGACAGACAGACAGACAGACAGACAGACAGACAGACAGACCGACAGACAGACATACAGATAGACAGACATACAGACAGACATACAGACAGACAGGCAGACAGACAGAACGACAGACAGACAGACTGACTGACTGACTGACTGACTGACTGACTGACTGACTGACTGACGGACTGACTAACTGACTGACTGACTGACTGACTGCTGACTGACTGACTGACTGACTGACTGACTGACTGACTGACTGACTGACTGACTGACTGACTGACTAAGTGACAGGCAGACAGACAGACAGACAGACAGACAGACAGACAGACAGACAGACAGACAGACATACATGTATAGTTTGGATCATCAACCACATGAATCAATGTGTAGGCTACACCTATAAGCGGAACGCCCCTGTAATGTTGTTCAAACTGCGAAAAAGTAAAAAAAAAAAAAAAAATAACGCAACGTTGAGTTAAGACGTTCAATATGTAAACGTCTAAACGTTTGATGTCCAGCTAAGTGTTGACACAAATCTTGCTCGGGTGATAACCAGGACCGCATCGTAACCACTTCCTCATCCTCCCGCGTATCATAGAGGAAAACATGAGCAATGAGGCACTGCCTCGAAATGTTCGCACACCGATCTCAGGTCATTGTCTACTGCCCCTTTCAACCGCGCCAATTGGAAGAAAATCAACAGATATACTAGTCCCAACGAAAGTATTCGCATACCGATCTCGGGTCATTGTCTACTGCCCCTTTCAACCGCGCCAATTGAAAGAAAATCAACAGATATACTAGTCCCAATGAAAGTATTCGCATACCGATCTCGGGTCATTGTCTACTGCCCCTTTCAACCGCGCCAATTGAAAGAAAATCAACGGATATACTAGTCCCAATGAAAGTATTCGCACACCGATCTCAGGTCATTGTCTACTGCCCCTTTCAACCGCGCCAATTGGAAGAAAATCAACAGATATACTAGTCCCAACGAAAGTATTCGCATACCGATCTCAGGTCATTGTCTACTGCCCCTTTCAACCGCGCCAATTGGAAGAAAATCAACAGATATACTAGTCCAAACGAAAGTATTCGCATACCGATCTCAGGTCATTGTCTACTGCCCCTTTCAACCGCGCCAATTGAAAGAAAATCAACAGATATACTAGTCCCAATGAAAGTATTCGCATACCGATCTCGGGTCATTGTGTACTGCCCCTTTCAACCGCGCCAATTGAAAGAAAATCAACAGATATACTAGTCCCAATGAAAGTATTCGCATACCGATCTCGGGTCATTGTGTACTGCCCCTTTCAACCGCGCCAATTGAAAGAAAATCAACAGATATACTAGTCCCAATGAAAGTATGCGCATACCGATCTCAGGTCATTGTCTACCGCCCCTTTCAACCGCGCCAATTGGAAGAAAATCAACAGATATACTAGTCCCAACGAAAGTATTCGCATACCGATCTCAGGTCATTGTCTACTGCCCCTTTCAACCGCGCCAATTGAAAGAAAATCAACAGATATACTAGTCCCAATGAAAGTATTCGCATACCGATCTCGGGTCATTGTGTACTGCCCCTTTCAACCG
The DNA here is from genome assembly GCA_945910005.1 of Isoperla grammatica. Taxonomy (NCBI): domain Eukaryota; kingdom Metazoa; phylum Arthropoda; class Insecta; order Plecoptera; family Perlodidae; genus Isoperla; species Isoperla grammatica. Next base: position 2,008,930 of record OX246749.1, on the reverse strand, counting down.
CGCCAATTGAAAGAAAATCAACAGATATACTAGTCCCAATGAAAGTATTCGCATACCGATCTCGGGTCATTGTGTACTGCCCCTTTCAACCGCGCCAATTGAAAGAAAATCAACAGATATACTAGTCCCAATGAAAGTATGCGCATACCGATCTCAGGCCATTGTCTACTGCCCCTTTCCACCGCACCAATTGAAAGAAAATCAACAGATATACTATAGTCCCAACGAAAGTATTCGCATACCGATCTCGGGTCATTGTCTACTGCCCCTTTCAACCGCGCCAATTGAAAGAAAATCAACAGATATACTAGTCCCAACGAAAGTATTCGCATACCGATCTCGGGTCATTGTCTACTGCCCCTTTCAACCGCGCCAATTGAAAGAAAATCAACAGATATACTAGTCCCAACGAAAGTATTCGCATACTGATCTCAGGTCATCGTATACTGCCCCTTTCAACCGCGCCAATGGAAAGAAAATCAACAGATATACTAGTCCCAACGAAAGTATTCGCATACCGATCTCAGGTCATTGTCTACTGCCCCTTTCAACTGCGCCAATTGAAAGAAAATCAACAGATATACTAGTCCCAAAGAAAGTGGCGTTCTTTCACACGATTTACCAAAATCAATTTAATTTTAAAAAACAGGCTGAATTTTACAAAACTAAGGGCCGGTCTTACAATCTTCTAATATTCGTAGCAATTAAGTGATTTGGTGGATTTCGAGAGTTTTGATTGGTGGTTTCCATGGAGAAAACAAGCTATTCGACGGATATAAGTAGTTATTGGGACATTGTAAGACTGGACCTAAGAATATGTTTTACCACAACAGGCTTCAATCGTTTTCTCCATGGCAACGTCAAAGTTAGGTCACAAATGTGGCCGCCACGCGCACAGATGTGACGTACGTGCAACCTATGAATCGTATTAAATAAATAAATAAATTCACATTTAGAGTCTACCCACTCGGTAACAAGACAGATTTTCAGTGGGGGACTTTAACTTAAAGCGACTAAACCAACCCCGTAGGCTCCGAACACCGTCGACGAGTGAGCGATGACCAATCAAGGATCTATATTTCAAATATGAAACACATGAATCAGTGATTGGACAGTGCGAACACCTGCGGACAAATGCCAGAATTAACAAGGCCGATTCAGAACAACTTTGAATTTATTGAGTGCTTCGTTGCTAGGACGGCTCCAAAGTCACCGTTTACTTCTTCCTAAGACCAGAAGTGATGGTACTGAATCCATATTAGAAGTTAAAACACTTTCGCCTGAAGCGGGATTTGAACCCGGGACCTTCTGCATTGGAACCAGGGATGCTAACCACTGGACCAACGAGCCACCTCAACCTATGTATTGTATTGTATCAGGATGTCTCCGTCAGTCCCATCACACGCATCACTTGTCTACGAGCAAAGCCAGCGTTGGTTGCACTTCTTGCTGCCACCGACCGGATGTGACGCGGGTACAGTCGCCGCCAAGCAACGTGGCGCACCGCGTGACGTCACGGCATGTGACGCGAGTACAGTCGCCGCCAAGCAACGTGGCACACCGCGTGACGTCACAGCATAGTACAGTCGCCGCCAAGCAACGTGGCGCACCGCGTGACATAGTACAGTCGCCGCCAAGCAACGTGGCACATACACCGCATGACGTCACGGCACAGTACAGTCGCCACCAAGCAACGTGGCGCAAATACAGATATAAACTATAGTTGCCCCGACGAAAGTATTGACTATTCTGATGGTTACGACACAGCCGAGTCCAAGGTGACAACTTAATTTTCTATTCCTCTCTAATTCCTAACATCTAATCTAAACAGGTCCATTGGGGATAATTTAAGAACTTCCGTTGGTCAGTGGGTGTGGCCAAACCCACCGGTAACCAACGGAAGGTCTTAAATTATTTAAATTAATAGAAATGGAGAGGCTTATCTTCAATGCCGACTCAACGTAGAGTTAGACGTGGCAACAGATGATGATGATGATGATGATGATGAATTGAAATTAATTAAAATCAATAATCCATAAAAGACACAAGCACTCAGGCAGAGTAATCGTTTTGCTCTTCTGTGGAAAATGGGGGGGGGGGGGTCCGCGTAGTGAAAAAAAAAGCTGTACTATACTCGTTGTACAACAACTTCGATAATGCTTTCGTCATCAATCAATGACCCTAGCAGATATCTGAATTAGCCACGGCCGCTGGTTGGCTGCCGCTCACCCACCCGTGACGGAAGCATTACCGAGGTTGCTGTACGACGACTATAGTGCGAGTGTTGTTCATGTTACGAGCGACGCCGACAAGACGAGGGTTCAAACTCCTGTTGAACTGAATCATCGCGGTCAAGTAAACAGAGAAATAATTAGATTAAACATTAGTACGGTGTAAAGAAATAATATTTACTTTTGACTCTAGAACGATACGGCCGGAGACAATGTCCTTGTTTACAAGGCGGACTGGGGGTCCCGTACCGAGTCCTGAACCAAATCCGGTACGAGTCCCGTTCGGGACTCAGAGACTAAGTTCGAACTGAGTCCGGTACTGAGTCCCGTACTGAGTCCGGTATTGAGTCCGGTACTGAGTCCCGAACTAAGTCCCGTACTGACTCCGGTACTGAGTCCCAAGTCCCAAACCAAGTCCGGTACCTACTGAGTACCGAACCGAGTCCGGTTCCGAGTCCCGTACTGAGTCCCGTATTCACACTCGGTACGTACGCTATCACTACGTTTATCAAGCGGACTGGGTTCGGACTGACTACAGTACGCACCGAGTTCGGAACCCGTTTAGCAAGCATACTTCAATCCGGACTCCTCCTATTAGACCCTATCCCTGTCCTATTAAACCGGGCTAGATCGGCTTCTTAACATAACTGAAATAAGCTCGAGCTGAGGTGTTCATCAGTCGAACTCGGTGCGCACTAAACTCGGCTCGCACCTTCAAGTGCGAGCTCAGTCCGCTTGATATGGGACCGTACCGAAAGACCGACTCAGTCCCATCATGTAAGCGGAGAATGAAAGCGTGTCGCCGCATTCGCCGTTCGTAGGTGAATCAGGTGGAAACTGATCGTGGTTGCCATCAACCAAAATCTCACTTGTAAAACGATTACAGCCGCTTGTGTAACTAACGTTCAGTTAGTGTCGTGAATAGGGACGCATACATTAATTCTATATGGCAGAAGGAAAAAGTTGGGTTATGTAATTTGTAAAAGAAATGCCCCCCCCCCCCCCCCCCCCCCCCTTGTTGTCAGACTGTCGCGATTTTTTTAACAACTTTTGTCATCTGGCGACCGCATTCACTCTACCAGTGAAACACTTTGCAAGCAACCCGGACTGAATTTAGATAGCGACGCTAACGATAAAGCAGAGCAGAGCAGATAGAGCAGAGCAGACAGACAGTTAGACAGAGCAGAGCAGACAGACAGTTAGACAGAGCAGAGCAGAGCAGACAGTTAGACAGAGTAGAGAAGAGCAGACAGACATTTAGACAGAGCAGACAGACGGTTAGACCATGGATTTATAATAGTACCTACGGTACTGGATGTCTAGCTCTGTAGTAAGCGGTGATCGTATAAAGTGCAGTGAGATTTGCAATGCATTATGGGTGGCAGGCATTTTGTTCCTGGTTGTCAATGTCAAGGACAGCTGTTAATTGTTGTTTCGTTATTGTTTGAGTTAATTGTTACGCCTTGTAACATGTACAAATATCAAATCGTTGGGTTTTTGTTTTCTTTGTTTTCTTTGGTGTTTGATTAAAGAAATACGATATTAAAATTAAGTTAAACCATAGGCCTAGGCCTAGGAGGCCCTTTAGACCTAGGGCGCCCTATAGACCTAGGGCCTAGGAGGCCCTATAGGCCATAGAGAAATAAAACAGGCTATAGGCCTAAGCCTAGGAGGCCTAGGGCCTAGCACTTCAGTTGAAGTCTATGAGCCTACATTAATTTTGTATTTTTCAAAATTCGAGTGCAAAAATCTAAACGTTACATACACATAAGACTACCCGTAGAATAATAATTGCTTGACGGTCGCGTGAAAAACCACCACCTGCGACCATAGAGAAATAACCGGGCTAGCGACTACGGTTTTGACAGATCACAGCCTTGGATGAGTCAATAATAGATGATCAATCAGAGTCAACCTCAAACTCATCCAGAAGGCTGTAATTTAAGGAACAAAATGGCGTCAGCCGCTCGTCGGCCGGATGTACCTCAATGAAACAGGAAGTTCCATTGAAGCTAGACCTCCTGATAAGGTACAACTCCATGGTTAGACAGAGCAGAGCAGACATACAGTTAGACAGAGCACAGCAGACAGACAGAGCAGACAGACAGTTAGACAGAGCAGAGCAGACATACAGTTAGACAGAGCAGAGCAGACAGTTAGACAGAGCAGAGCAGACAGACAGTTAGACAGAGCAGAGCAGACATACAGTTAGACAGAGCAGAGCAGACAGACAGTTAGACAGAGCAGAGCAGACAGACAGTTAGACAGAGCAGAGCAGAGCAGACAGTTAGACAGAGTAGAGCAGAGCAGACAGACATTTAGACAGAGCAGACAGACGGTTAGACAGAGCAGAGCAGACATACAGTTAGACAGAGCACAGCAGACAGACAGAGCAGACAGACAGTTAGACAGAGCAGAGCAGACATACAGTTAGACAGAGCAGAGCAGACAGTTAGACAGAGCAGAGCAGACAGACAGTTAGACAGAGCAGAGCAGACATACAGTTAGACAGAGCAGAGCAGACAGACAGTTAGACAGAGCAGAGCAGACATACAGACAGTTAGACAGAGCAGAGGAGACAGATAGTTAGACAGAGTAGAGCAGATAGACAGAGCAGAGCAGACATACAGTTAGACAGAGCAGAGCAGACAGACAGTTAGACAGAGCAGAGCAGACATACAGTTAGACAGAGCAGATACACAGTTAGACAGATCAGACCAGAGCAGACAGACAGTTAGACAGAGCAGAGCAGAGGAGACAGATAGTTAGACAGAGTAGAGCAGACAGACAGTTAGACAGAGCAGAACAGACAGTTAAGACAGTTAGACAGAGCAGACAGTTAAAACAGTTAGACAGAGCAGAGCAGACAGTTAGACAGCGTAAGACATACAGTTAGACAGCTAGACAGAGCAGAGCAGACAGACAGTTAGACAGAGCAGAGCAGACAGTTAGACAGCGTAAGACATACAGTTAGACAGCTAGACAGAGCAGAGCAGACAGACAGTTAGACAGAGCAGAGCAGAGCATGCGTCATAATGCAGGACGGACCTCAGTCACTCACTCATTCAGGCGACAAAAACAAACAGCGGTGACGCTCGGCTAGGTAGAGAGAGAACTAAGCGAGAGACTTACTTCCCCTTCCGCGTGTATCAGAGTCGTGTAGTCCGCACACAACACCGGATACACAGCCAGACAGACAGACAGACAGACAGACAGACAGACAGACAGACAGACAGACAGACAGACAGACAGACAGACAGAGACAGAAAGGCACTACCCCAGCACTACCTACGACCTACCTACGAGCATATTTTATATCATTACCTAAATCAAAATGGAACCCTGTTTTGACAAAATAAGTCTTCTTCTTCTTCTTCTTCAATTAATTACATTTAGAACCGGCTTTAACGTTGCAAAATCGGTTAAAATGTGTTGAAAATCCCCCCCAAAAAACGCCAAATCTGGGGGCTTCCGCCCCTTCCCCGACAGATATTCTGGAGGCGCCCATGCTACTAGGTATTAAGTTTAGATGGATCCCACTGATAAGAATATGATGCTAATTCAGGTATAAAATACCAAAATACCTCAACAAAACTCGTGTTGGTTACGCGCCGTGCCAATTAGACGCATTCTTCATTTAACAAGCATTGAGGGCCGGTTTTTCAATCAGTTGTTAAACAGTCCGTAAGCTTAACCAGCGCTTTTACCAACGTGGAAATTAAAAATGGATTTACAAGTAAAGCACATATTAAATATGCTTATTCTAGTTTAAACCGAAAAAGAATTTGAATTGGAAAAGATAACTATCTTAAAAACTACAACTTAGTTCTCATTTTATCAAATACATTCGTACAAATGTTTAATAAATAGGAGATAAACTAGTGTATCTATGTTTTTTTGATTGGCGGTTATTTGCTGAGACGTGTGTAGTCATTTCTTAATCTTCCAAAGATTTTAAATTATGATGTACAAAGGAGGCCGTGGAAATAGTTAACCAGCTCTTTTTAATTGATGATCCATCCAGCAGTAAATTTTTCTCAACAAATTCGTCCAATTCATTGTTGAGAAGTTTGTTTATTTTCCTCAACAAAACACTATTGCACCAAAATGTCCATGCTGACCAACATTAATAATAGCTACTTACTATTTTGTATATAAGTAAGATGATATTGTTGACATTGTATTTGGTACAGTGTAGTCTACAGAAGATTATATATCCGCTACAATAAGAATTAAAGCATTGAGACAAGAATAATAAGGATACTTTTGGCATTTAGTTAGTAAAAATATCGTAACATTCTCAAGTTGGTAAAAGCCCCGGTTAAGCTTACGGACTGTTTAACAAATGATTGAAAAACCGGGCCTGAGACTTTTAACTAGATCATAAGAATTGTTGGCATAATCACGTACAAGATAGGTATGCCTATGCCTATCACAAGGCGGCGGGATAATTCGCATTTCGTGGAGTCTGAGAAAGACCTCATTTCTTGTTCACAATTAATTATTGTAGATTGGTTTCAAATTCAAAAATATCTCCGGTTTTAAAGTTTTCATATCCGCTACAATCCGGGAATATCCGTTCCACGTAGGCCTACTCCAATCTTGTTGTGCCCCTATATCCCTCATCATGTACATCACTTATTACTTCGGAAGCAACGCAACGTAACGAAAGGTTATGCCTAATTGTGCGGATTTGATACATCTGAGCTGAGCCTAAACCTACTCTGGTTGACGGATGACGTGGGGCCTAAACCCGAACCTCTAGAGGGGGAGGGGGGGGGACCCGTAGCAGATATTGCAAGAAGGGGTATACAGAGGGAGGGGGGATCATAAATGGAAGTTTCAATGACAGTTGGTAAGAAGTGATCTGGGTAGGTTTGGATTTGTTGAAAGAACGGTCAGGGAATGGAATGAGTTACCCGAGGAGGTTGTTGAGTGTGAATCAGTAAGGGATAGAATTAGGGATATGAAGTGATGAGAGAGGATGGGGGGGGAGGTTTTGACAGGTTGCCACGGGGCAGTTATGGCCCATTTGCAGCCTTAAGTGTTTAATCTAATCTAATCTAATCTAATCTAATATAATCTAGTAGGCTTGCCTAAAAAGAGAGAGAGAGACAGCACAACGTGGAACTCGTTCCCAGTTGATCTATTTGTAGGCCAACATTAATTACCAACCTTCCAGATTTGTAAACACAACTTCTCTAGTGTTTAAAAATAGGGTATTTATGGAGTGCGACGTTACACTTTTTGAACTCACTTTCTTCCAAGAAATATATCGAAAAACCACTGTTTTTTATGTTTCAGCATTAAGTATTGTTTAAGAACAATTTTAAATATGTTTAGTCATCGAAACTATTTGGGTAGTTTATTAATTTGGCCGTCAAAGTTTCCTCCAAATTTCCATTTCGTCACCATTACAGACCTGTTAAATGGGCTGGGATTCTTCGCAGCAAACTTCAAAATAATGGATTTGATTCATAGTAGGCCTATTGATATAATTTGAAGAAGGTGTAGGCCTAATTCATGTTTACTTTTGTGTAATCATACAACACAACCAAAATGAATTACACTTTAGCCTACTTCAAATGTCAATTTCAACTTCAAAGTGTAACATCACTTCCCATTAAATTATAAAAAATAGGATTCTGCCGCCGTAGATATAGGGCCTACCTTCTGTTTACAGTATAAGGCGTGTATAATTATACCGACCTTCATTTCTTGTCTGGGATTTGGGTAGGCCTACATTATTTTGACAGCTAATCGAAAATGAAAGATGACAGTTTGATAGTTTGACGGTACGAAATAGATAGGTTTAACTTTAATGGTAACGCCCACTAGGCCTAGATCACAAAATAGTCTAGTAGGTCCTACCCTAGGCAGAACCCTAGATTGGGCCTACATTTTGTTAGGAAGGGCCTGGGACTTGTCAACGCCTAAGGCTCTAGGGCCCTAGATAGGTTACCATGATTACATCTAACATAAAAGTAAAACCTGGGAGAAAATAACTTTCCCACTATCATTCTGTCATCTTCTTCAATATGTCATGTTTACAATTCGGCTGATGGAACAAGTGGTACACATGCCTAGCCTAGCCTAGGGCAGAGACAGTTGAAGAAGATAGGCAAGGCAGCTGGGCTAGGCCTAAAAACGACACAAGTGGAACGCCAGAAGCCCCGTTTTAAATCCGAAAACAAGTACACAAATCGTTGTAAAAACTCACCTAATATATCATTAACATTTTGAAAAGACTTTCATCGATGTTCATTGCACACATTGTTTAATTTTCCGTGATAATTGGCGACACACGCGTGAAAATATACCGCACCATACATAGCAACAATAAGACACTACTGTCTCAGCCGAACACATAAACATGGAAAGTGGATATGGACGGACGTCGCTCGACGGAAACAAGATGGTGGCGCGATCTAGCGAGCGAATATGAAACTAGAATATTGATTTTACGTTTGTTATGTCGACACGCGCGCAACCTGTTAGCGGTTGTAGCAGCTGGAGTGAACTTTTTAAATTTGACGTGTTTCGAACAAAATACTCGGGTATTTTATTTATTAATATTTATATTTATTGTCTATTCACTCGGTGATGGGGATTGCTTTTCAGTGGGGGACTTTTTATGTGCTTCGTTACTATGACGGATGTAGAAAGAGAAAAACAGCCCGAACCAGGAATCAAACCCATGGATCTTCTGTTTTGGAAGAAGCAATAAACCCATTAGAACAATGAATTACTTCCCTTTCCATTACTCTTTTACGTCGACGCACACATTTATGATTAAACACCCTCGGCGTGGTAACAACCTCTGACCTCCCCTCCAAGACCAATACCAGACCGTCGTTTAAAACGTCAAATATATTAGAAAACTTTTATACTCTTCTGAGTTCTAAGTTGTTTCCCTCGACTTTGTGCACATATGCCTTTTAAGAACACCAAAGCCGTGTGGGACAAGCTTGTACCGTCTCAAACACAAGCGCAATAAAATAAAATATGATCTACTACTAATGTGTCATTTCATCATACCACAGATTAATAATTGTTATCATATCACAGATGAATAATTGTTGTCGTCATCATACTATTCTAGCTTCTTTGCATCTCATGAGAACGAATTTGTACAAATATTTTGAAAATACGGCGCGTAAAATATCACCGCCTTCTCTGCACTTCGATTATTATCGTCGTCGTCGTCGTAGTGGCGGTGCCACTGTGTATCCGTCGAAACTGCAAAGATGGCGGACGCAATGCGGCAGACTGTTGCTACAATGCTAAAAGGAATTGAAAGGCAAGTGTATATTTACATTTGTCTTGTGATGATGTAAATTATATCGTGTAGAAATGTATTCTCTATTTATTTTGCCTTTATATTTGCCGCTTATCGCTGTGTTATTGCGATTCAAAGCAAGTCTAGTACACGCTTGTCTAGGCCTAGGCCCCTTGTCATCAGTTTAGAACTAGGAGGTTTAGAACCTTCATACCTTTTCCTAGTTTTCCAGTATAAACCACGTTGTGCTCAGTCGACACTAGACTAGTCTAGCCACATGTTTTCTGTAAAAATAGGCCTATCGTTCAGGTTGTTACCAATAGGCCCTAAATAATTATGGCCTGCCCCACACAACATTCTTGATCAAAGTAAGGCCGTCCTTCCTTCTATCAACCCCATTAGCCTACCTAACGGTGGTATAGTAGGCCTAGGCCCCACTTACCTACCTTACCCCGTCCTTACCTACCCTAAGGGCTTGTTATCGTCGTAGTTTACAACTTAGTTTACAACTTTGCATGGTGGTTATTTGATTATATTATTACTAAAGCTAACAAATAATTTCAAATGATGACATTGACATTGCATCAAATTAACTATAAACCAGCTATGGAAGGTATTATTATACCAACTTGGGAAACGTCTCCATTCGGCGTGATTTCTCGATAAAATCGCGATATAGGCCTATTGTGAAAAATGCTTTTATCGATATGAATTTATTTATCATAACGCGTCCTTTAATATTATTTTCATGTTCCGCTCTCGTCCAGGTACAATCCAGAGAACCTGCCCACGCTAGAACGCTACGTAGAGATCCAATCCCGCGAGAACGCCTACGATCTCGAGGCAAACCTGGCCGTACTGAAGTTGTACCAGTTCAATCCCCACAAGTACAATCTCGAGATCACCTGCCAGATACTTCTCAAGGCTCTCACCAACTTCCCGCACACAGACTTTGTGCTCTGCAAGTGTCTTCTTAGCGAGAAGAACGTGAGTAGTCGAAATTGTTGTTGTTTTACTTTTAATGGAATTTCTAAGACTACAATATGATCTCTGATATGTGATTGTAATAATATAATGTTAATAATGTAATAAGTTTTAATTTAATTTAATGACAAATCGAATATTCTAAATACTGTAATGTATTGATAGATGTTTAAAGATGCTAATAAAAATGAAATAAAATGAACTCTAAATGAAGGCTGTATTTAATTAACAGAAACTAAATGTAGAACAGGTAAAATGCTATTAAAACAACTAGTTGGACTGTGCACTGTTCCAATCGTGCACTAGCACTAATTGACACTACCTGTATCTCATACCTGCACTGAACGTGTAGAAAATACCTTTTACAGCACGAGCATATTTTGACCTATATTATATTTCAAACAAATTGTAGTAGTAGTAATTTAATTTAAAAAAAATTAAGCATGCCCATCAATTAAGACAGAGGGTTAACAATGTAAAATCTCTCCCCCCCCCCCCCCCCCCCAACACATACACACACACACACAGAGACAAAAAATGTTTGTACAACTGTGTGAAAGAAACGTTTAAAAAAATACGTTTCTCCCGATTTTTTCCCGTTTTCTTGTGTGCGAGTCGTAATCTCTGACGAATGTCGTCTCGACGTTTGCAGATAAACGAGACGCCCATCGACCAGATTATGTACCTGGGCGACATACTCGAGCGCTGCGACTTCCAGCAGTTCTGGACGCGAGTTCACTCGATGCCAGAACTCTGTTCCCGGATCGCCGGGTTCCAGGACTCCATAAGGAAGTTTGTCTGCCACGTCGTAGGCATCACCTTCCAGACGATAGACAAGGTAATTGTAATTGAAAAATAAATACATTTTTATTTTTTATTATTATTTATTTACTTTCTACTTTTTGTATACAGTCAAAAGTCGTTACAACGAACGCCCTTACAACGAAATCATCGTTTTAACGAAATTTATTTGTGGTCCCGCCTGAATCCCTATGTTCACAATGTTAATTTGTTATCATTACAACGAAAATTCGTTATTACGAAAAGATCATTTTAACGAACAAATTTTGGTTCCCCTTGGTATTATTACACGTTAGTACAACGAAATTATCTTCTGAAATGTAGATTATTTGGAATTCCCAGTCGCGTAGATTGGTGTTTTTCCGTGTATCGCCTCATTACATGGGCCGGCTGGCCTGCTAGCAGGTATCTACGAGAGTCGGGCAAGGTCATTGGCCGCCGCAAGACGAGCCCCCTCCCAGCCGACCAATCACGATCGAGGTTACGGAGCGAGGGACGAACTGAACTGACAACAGGCGGCTATCGCGGTCTCGCTTGCACTTACGCATCCTGAGCCTAGCACTTTCTCTCTCTCTCACGGCGGCCGGTCGCTGTAGTAGTTGAACTACTTCGTCGCGTCTCGCTCACGATACCACTCTATTGTTCTCTCTCGTTCGGCCGGGCGCATCTGTTCTCACTTTGAGGACCCGCCTGCGAGTCTACTGCCCGCAACACAGATGTGTAATGCTGGTTGCAGGCCACACAGGGGCCATGCGTTACCTGCCATTACTCGCGCGCTACGCGACTTTTAAGCTTTGTAGACGCAATTTTGACCAATTTGGGGACTGGGAATCAAGTTTCCATCACATAAAAAACGCCGATCATTTTAACGAAATAATCATTTTAACGAAAAAAACTTTAGGTCCCTTCGAGTTCGTTGTAATGACATTTGAATGTATTACACATTTGGATTTTGTTCTTGATCATGCCGAAATTACGTGGTAACCAATAAACATAGGTTTGTGGCGGTTCAGGTTTATTATTAATTTATAGCCTAATTAATTTATAATTAATTTATAGTTAATATATAATTCATTTAGTTCACATTTAGAGTCTACCCACTCAGTAACAAGACTGATTTTCAGTGGGGGGGACTTAAATTTAAAGCGACTAAACCAACCCTGTAGGCTCCGAACACCGTCGACGAGTGAGCGATAACCAATCAAAGATCGATATGTTTGTCTTCACAGCCGCTGTTGGCGAGACTACTCGGGGACGTTGACGACGGAACTGCCCGACACTGGGTCAAGAAGTACGGTTGGCGAGAGGAGACGGATTCAGGAGTCGTCTTCATCGCGAATCAAGACGAAAACATCAAAACGAAGAACATAACCGAGAAGATCGACTTTGAGAGTACCGCGCCTATCATGGCCGCTTCGCGCTGAGCTTTCTTTTGTAACCGATACGTGTTCCGTTTAATAAATGTCTACTCTTAAAACTGGTTTCGTTTTGGTTGTGTTTCTTTGCATTTATTTATGTGCAGTTAGAGGGTAAGAATATAGAGAACCCAACAGCTTGGTGATTGCAGGGGTCTCATAGATAAAATTAGGGTTTAGATCATTCTTTTATATGTAAACCCTAATTTTATCTACGAGACCCCTGCAGTCACCAACCAGGTAAGCTGTTGGGTTCCATATATTCTTACCCCCTACTTCCAAATATTAGCCGTTTGGCCCCTCCTACCACACATCTAGTCGTTTACATTTATTTACCTATATAGATAACTTTGAGGTCCAGTCTTACAATGTGATGTCCCAATAACTACTTATTCGTCGAATAGCTTGTTGTCTTGTCTCCATGGCAACGACCAATCAAAACCCTTGAAATCCTCGAAATAGCTTAATTGCTACAAATGAATATCTTATTAAGAGATTGTAAGACTGGTCCTTAGGCTTTAGCCCATTTTAAAAAAGATCTAAGGGTCCATTCTTGTTTTAAATCCATTCTTGTAAAATCTTATTACAGTGTGTAAACCAAATATTACTGAGTGGGGAAGATAATTCATTCTTATGGGAAATCGTCTGCGCGTGTCTGAGCAAAATTTTCTAAGTCCAACATTTAGTTCGAATTCTCACCGCAAGAGCTTGCTCTTCCAAACGTTTAAACTATCCTGCCAGACGGCAACAAAGTTAAAACGTGCTGAGCTAGCGCTTCTTGCGGCTAGAATTCGAACTAGTGGTGAGACTTGGAAATTTTTGACAAAACTTGTGCAGATATTTTAACACGGCGATGAAACATCTTCCCCACTCAGTAATCTTTGGTGTAAACCCAGCATATAGGTGTATTGTTGTCATTGAAGATCTAGAGGGCCGTGATTTCAACAGAGATCTGACAGTTGACTGATAAATGTCAACAACCTCACTAGGAGCTGAGGACAGTTTAGTTTAGCGTCTTCTAGAAGAGAGAAATAAAACAGATCCGCCATGTCCGACTCAGACGAGGACGTTACTGACGAGGTAAACTTGGCAACGTTGCATCGCTATATAGTCAGTGGCGTAACTAGGGGGCGAGGGGGTTAGAGGGTTTAGGCCTAACCTCCCCCCCACCTCCCCGAAAACTAGATCCAGGCTGGTATTTTCATGAAAGGTTAATGATGGGGGGGGGGGGTGGTGGTAATGAATTATGATGTAATCTTCTTGCAAGCTTGCTTTACAACAATGAAACAAATGAAATGAATCGATGGACAAACAACAAGCTGTCAAACAATAAAATATTCTGATTTTGAAAATAAATCATCAAAACAAACAAGAAACACACAAGACTTTCACAACTTGGTTGCCCATCATTAAACGTTTTAACTGGTGAGCAGTTACTATCGCATTCCATTAACGGTCAGTGCAGTAAATATAGTGGACAAAAACAATGCAGGTATCGGGCAATCTCGAGATGAATAGCGTACCGTTGTAATAGACCTTGTGGAGCAACCGTCTCTTCTCAGAATTTTAGGTGACACCTCGCTTCTTACGGCGTGGCCAGTATCAGTGGCGTATACACGGGGGGGGGGAGGAGGGGGGGGGACAAATCTCCCCCCCCCCCCTTTTGCAAAGGAAACATGGAAAATTACCGTTTATATTTCAATAGTATTTCAATAAACAGTATCAATAGACAGTATTTCGTTAGATGTTTTACTTTATAATTATTGTATATTGTTGTAATTAAAAGAAAAATATGCAAATTTTTGATTGAGGTTCCTTTTATTAACGGTGCTAAGGAAAAAATGTGTTGCCAGAAACTGAGTAATCTTGGCCGCTGTAAAACGCACAGATTTGCAATAAAATGACCTTGATGAGAATTTTTAACCCCAATTATGTTTCGGCACCACTCTCTATAATATGTGTTGAGAACCCCCCCTTTCCCAATTCCTAGATACGCCACTGGCCAGTATACTCATGTTTAGCCCACAGGGGGGCGAGAAGGGGGAGATGTACTCATGTTCCGCCCACAGGGGGGCGAGAAGGGGGAGATATACTCATGTTCCGCCCACAGGGGAGCAAGAAGGGGGAGATATACTCATGTTCCGCCCACAGGGGGGCGAGAAGGGGGAGATATACTCATGTTCCGCCCACAGGGGGGCGAGAAGGGGGAGATATACTCATGTTCCGCCCACAGGGGGGCGAGAAGGGGGAGATATACTCATGTTCCGCCAGCAGGGGGGCGAGAAGGGGGAGATTTACTCATGTTACGCCCACAGGGGGGCGAGGAGGAGTCGAAAGGGGAGGCCAAGGGGGAGATGTAGCTCATGTTCCGCTCACAGGGGGGCGAGGAGGAGGCGAAGGGGGAGGCGAAGGGGGAGATGTAGCTCATGTTCCGCCCACAGGGGGGCGAGAAGGGGGAGATATACTCATGTTCCGCCCACAGGGGGGCGAGAAGGGGGAGATATACTCATGTTCCGCCCACAGGGGGGCGAGAAGGGGGAGATATACTCATGTTCCGCCCACAGGGGGGCGAGAAGGGGGAGATATACTCATGTTCCGCCCACAGGGGGGCGAGAAGGGGGAGATTTACTCATGTTACGCCCACAGGGGGGCGAGGAGGAGGCGAAGGGGGAGGCGAAGGGGGAGATGGACGAAGAGGAAGAGACGCACAAGCAACTCCCGGAGGACCGAACCAACCGCTTTAACCTGAACGACCCGCCTGTCACCCTAGACAGAGACATGGTCAGGGACGGCCTCTCACAGATTGGCAAGACAGCCGACGGGCTGGGCTACGCGTATCTACGCCTGGTGGTCACAGACAAGTGAGTTGAGACCACGGTTAGCCTAGACAGAGACATGGTCAGGGACGGACTCTCACAGATTGGCAAGACGGCCGACGGGCTGGGCTACGCTTATCTACGCCTGGTGGTCACCGACAAGTGAGTTGAGACCACGGTTAGCCTAGACAGAGACATGGTCAGGGACGGACTCTCACAGATTGGCAAGACAGCCGACGGGCTGGGCTACGCTTATCTACGCCTGGTGGTCACCGACAAGTGAGTTGAGACCACGGTTAGCCTAGACAGAGACATGGTCAGGGACGGACTCTCACAGATTGGCAAGACAGCCGACGGGCTGGGCTACGCTTATCTACGCCTGGTGGTCACAGACAAGTGAGTTGAGACCACGGTTAGCCTAGACAGGGACATGGTCAGGAACGGACTCTCACAGATTGGCAAGACGGCCGACGGGCTGGGCTACGCTTATCTACGCCTGGTGGTCACTGACAAGTGAGTTGAGACCACGGTTAGCCTAGACAGGGACATGGTCAGGAACGGACTCTCACAGATTGGCAAGACAGCCGACGGGCTGGGCTACGCTTATCTACGCCTGGTGGTCACTGACAAGTGAGTTGAGACCACGGTTAGCCTAGACAGGGACATGGTCAGGAACGGACTCTCACAGATTGGCAAGACGGCCGACGGGCTGGGCTACGCTTATCTACGCCTGGTGGTCACAGACAAGTGAGTTGAGACCACGGTTAGCCTAGACAGAGACATGGTCAGGGACGGACTCTCACAGATTGGCAAGACAGCCGACGGGCTGGGCTACGCTTATCTACGCCTGGTGGTCACAGACAAGTGAGTTGAGACCACGGTTAGCCTAGACAGAGACATGGTCAGGGACGGACTCTCACAGATTGGCAAGACAGCCGACGGGCTGGGCTACGCGTATCTACGCCTGGTGGTCACTGACAAGTGAGTTGAGACCACGGTTAGCCTAGACAGGGACATGGTCAGGGACGGACTCTCACAGATTGGCAAGACAGCCGACGGGCTGGGCTACGCGTATCTACGCCTGGTGGTCACAGACAAGTGAGTTGAGACCACGGTTAGCCTAGACAGAGACATGGTCAGGGACGGACTCTCACAGATTGGCAAGACAGCCGACGGGCTGGGCTACGCTTATCTACGCCTGGTGGTCACAGACAAGTGAGTTGAGACCACGGTTAGCCTAGACAGGGACATGGTCAGGGACGGACTCTCACAGATTGGCAAGACAGCCGACGGGCTAGGCTACGCTTATCTACGCCTGGTGGTCACAGACAAGTGAGTTGAGACCACGGTTAGCCAGACAATCATGACTAAACCAAGGTTAGCCTGACAATCATGACTAAACCGTGGTTAGCCTGACAATCGTGACTAACCGTGGTTAGCCTGACAATCATGACTAAACCAAGGTTAGCCTGACAATCATGACTAAACCACGGTTAGCCTGACAATCATGACTAAACCACGGTTAGCCTGACAATCATGACTAAACCACGGTTAGCCTGACAATCATGACTAAACCATGGTTAGCCTGACAATCATGACTAAACCACGGTTAGCCTGACAATCATGACTAAACCACGGTTAGCCTGACAATCATGACTAAACCACGGTTAGCCTGACAATCATGACTAAACCACGGTTAGCCTGACAATCATGACTAAACCACGGTTAGCCTGACAATCATGACTTAACCACGGTTAGCCTGACAATCATGACTAAACCACGGTTAGCCTGACAATCATGACTAAACCACGGTTAGCCTGACAATCATGACTAAACCATGGTTAGCCTGACAATCATGACTAAACCACGGTTAGCCTGACAATCATGACTAAACCATGGTTAGCCTGACAATCATGACTGAACCACGGTTAGCCTGACAATCATGACTAAACCACGGTTAGCCTGACAATCATGACTGAACCACGGTTAGCCTTGTTATGTTGTGTTTTATTAATGATCTATGATGAAGGAATAGTTAAAGACATTGGTAAAGAGACACGATTGCATTTGATTACATCTTGTACGTTTTATTAGCTTGTTCACGTTCACTACATCGTGCTGCTAGGCCAACTGAACAGAGCGGAACCGGAAGTTCATGCAGTGGAATCCACCGCCTGCTTTGGTACTAACAAGACATGTCACATGCCCTTTTTTTTTTTTTTTTTTGCGTTTAAAGATACATTTACTTTAATACAAAAAATTTAAGAATGTAAACATTTAATCTTGCCTATATGGCCTTATCAGTTGTCTTGAAATTGAAATTATACATAGTATGTAGACATTTAGTTTAATACTACAAAAAAAATCTATAAAATGAAACATTTAAATATGCCTAGACGGCTCTATTAGTCGTCTTGAAATCTAAGTGGTACTCTCACCACTCTTCCAGATCTTGTAGCCTTCTGAGTAGAATCTTCCGTCTGGGTGGTGTGCGTACGTTCGATTGATTTTTCAGGCAACTGAGAAGCAGGAATTTCATTGGAATTTGTTTCTGGTTCAATATTTGAAGTTGGTGTACGGGTTTGTGGAACAATGGTTGTATGTTTAGGAGTTGAAAAGGTTGAACTGCTTGGATAGTCAGATCTTCCAGGAGTTACTGCGACAGGCTTTGGTAAGGAAATGGTAGTGTTCGGAATATGTCGAGGCCTGAGGTGAATTCTATTCCGTCGTAGAACAGTACCTTCTTCCGTTCGGACTTGATACGAGTTGGGAGCCTTGTCGGTGCTGACGACATATCCAGGGATCCAATTCCTTGTTGACTTTTCAATTACAATCTCAGTTCCTTCTTGAAGTGGTTTCATTGGTTTGGAACGCTTGTCTGCATATTTCTTCTGTTTGATTTGAGTTTCTTTGAGAATTTTAATTGTTTTCTTCGTTTTGAAAGCAGGTTTTAATGTGTTCCTTGAAACAAGTATTGTTGTTCTTAACCGGCGCCCCATTAAGAGTACAGATGGTGCCGGTAATGTAGCTTTAGGTGTATTATTGTACTCAAGAAGTGCTAAATGCGGATCTTCATTCATCTTTTTCGCTTTAACTAAAAGACCTTTTACCGTTTGAATTGCTCTTTCGACCATACCATTGGATCTGGCATAGTACGGACTGGATGTTACCTTCTCTATGTCATATTCACGAAGAAACTTGTTATATTCTCTTGAATCAAATGGTGGTCCATTATCTGAACACAGCTTAAGAGGTATACCATGAGTTCTGAATATATTTTTCAACGAATATATGACCGATTGAGCTGTTTTGGAGGTAAGTAACCTAACTTCTATAAATTTGGAGTGATAGTCGACAACAACTAGATAGTCTTCATTATTGGCATGAAGGAAATCAATGCCTAGTTGTTCCCACGGTAGTGTTGGAATTGGGTGGGGTGTCAACGGTTCTACTTGGTTTGCTCTGGAGTAGTTTTGACACACAGAACATTGGCTCACTGTATTATCAATGTCGTGCATCATCCCAGGCCAATAAATTGAATCTTTTACTTTGTTCTTGCAAGATAACATACCTTGATGTGATGCGTGAATTTTCTGTAGCAAATCTCTGCGTTGGCTGTGAGGAATGATGACTCGTTTTCCACGATACATCATACCATCGGACTCGTATATCTCGTCTTGATGTTGCCAGTAGGGACGCAACTCTGGAGATACTTGAGATTTATGCTCAGGCCATCCTTGTTTGCAGGTGTTCTTCAAGGTTGCAAGAACTGGATCATTTTCTGTTTCATTCTTCATTTCTGTCAATCTCTCTTCTGTCGCACTGATGAGGGAATGTACGGTTCCGGTTTCTCCCTCTAGGTAGCCCGTGTCGATCGTCATCTTCCGGTCTGGTTCTCGGGACAACGCATCCGCCACATACATTTCTTTCCCCGGCACATACTGGAGGGTTACTTGATATCGCATTAGGCGCATGACGAGTCTCTGTAGACGTGGAGATAGGCTCTCGATTGGCTTTTTCATTATACCGACTAGAGGTTTATGGTCTGTTTCAGCCACAAACTTGATGCCGTACACATAAAAATGAAACTTCTCACATGTACTTACTAGTGCGAAGAGTTCTTTTTCAATTTGTGCCCATCTTTGCTGAGTGTCGGTTAGTACAGCAGATGTGTAGGCAATGGGTTTTCTTTCTTGAAGTATTACTCCACCTACACCATATTGACTTGCATCCGCAGATATCACTGTCTTCTTAGATTGGTCAAAATAGGAAAGAACAGGAGCAGTTGTCACAAGTCTTTTTAGATTCTCAAAAGCTTCTTGTTCTTGGCTTTCCCAAATCCATTCGTTTTTATGGTTGAGTAACCGACGTAACGTACTGGTGTTTTCCGACATATTCGGAATGAACGGCGTTAAGTACGTTATCATACCCAGGAAACGTTGTAATTCTACCTTCGTTTTCGGGGCTGTGAAGCACGAAATAGCTTGAGTTTTCTTATTGTCTACCGCAATGCCCTGTTCACTGATAGTGTGTCCTATGTAG
Organism: Isoperla grammatica; assembly: GCA_945910005.1. Lineage (NCBI taxonomy): Eukaryota > Metazoa > Arthropoda > Insecta > Plecoptera > Perlodidae > Isoperla > Isoperla grammatica. The sequence continues at coordinate 1,988,862 of OX246749.1, read as the reverse complement.
TTTATTTTCTTTACCGCTAACTGCATTTTTTCGCGGGAGAATTTTAGGTTCTTTTCCTGTGCTCTTTGCAGAACTTTCTCTAGGCGCTCATTATGCTCTTTGATGTCTTTTCCATAAATCAAAATGTCATCCATGTAGATCAAGATGCCTTCAATCCCATCAAACACTTCATGCATAGCTTTCTGCCACACTTCAGGGGCGCTACTGATGCCGTATGGAAGTCTTGTGAACCGATAACGTCCTAGTGGTGTTGCGATCGTGCACAATCTGGAACTCTTTTCATCTAGCGGAAGTTGCCAGAAAGCAGTCGAAGCGTCCAACACCGAGAAGACTTTAGCACCCTGCAGTTCTGAGAATATTGCATCAGATGTTGGTATCTGGAAATGTTCTCTCTGAATGAACTTGTTCAACTCTCGCGGATCCATACAGATGCGTACACCGTCTTTTGGTTTCTTCACAACCACAATGGGATTTACCCAATCTGTGGGTTCTTGAACTTTAATCAAGATACCTTTCTTTTCCATTGTTTTGATTTCTTTGATGACCTTGTCTTTTATAGAAAGGGGTATTTTTCTAGCTGCCACTACTTTAGGCTCAGCATTATCTTGAAGCTTGATTTTATATTTTTTGTCAAGTTCACCTAAACCCTTGAAAACATTGTCATAGTTTTCAACTATTTTCAAGGCTTCAGTTTTGTTTTCCATGTACTCGTTTTCATTCAAGTTTGTAGTATCAATCCTTGAGACTAATTTTAACTTTTCTAGAGCAGTAATGCCAAGAATGGGTTGCGCTTTCTCTACAGAGATGTAAAATTCTATCGCAGCTTTGCCCCATTTCGTTTGACACACGAATTTGGTAATGCCTTTTACCTGTATTTTATGTCCAGTGTAAGAGGTTATTCCCTTTGTTGCACTAGTGAGTTTTGGCTGTTTAGACATACCTTTTAGTAAACTGGCTGGAATAATGTTGACTTCTGATCCGGTATCCAGTTTAAACGAGATGTCTACGCCGTTGATGTTAATCATCTCTCGCCACTCAAGAGCGTTTACTTGAGGGCTAGGCCTAGTAGGCTGTTCTTCTTTGATCTCTAACACGAATGTTGCCTCCTCTTCTTCTTCTGACGATTGACTTTGTTCGACTGTCTGAACGTTTTGAGACATAGGCCTACACATGCTAGCGAAGTGGTTCAGTTTCTCACATTTTAAGCAAGTCTTACCATATGCAGGACAGTCTCGTGGCTTGTGAACTCGGCCACACCTGGAGCACGACTTTTGCGGTTTTGTGCCCTGTTTTGATGTAGGCTTCGAGGCCTTTGCTTTATTTGCAGGTTTTACATACTTTCTTTGGATAGCATTTGTGGAGTTATCCCCCTGCATTTCCTTCATTTGTGCCTTGCTTACTTCATTTGCTCGGCAGAAATTTATGGCTTTTTCTAGGCCTAGGTCTGGTTCCCTTAATAACCGTTCCTGTACATTTTTGTCGACTATACCAAGTACAATGCGGTCTCTTATCAGGCTCTCGGTTTGACTTTCGAATTCGCAACTTGATGCCAAATGCTTTAACTCAGTCACGAACGCGTCGACAGTTTCTGTCGATACTTGCGAGCGCGAGAAGAATTTGTACCGATCAAATACAATGTTCTTTCTCGGTTTACAAAAGTCATTGAATTTTGTAATCAATACTTGTAAGCTCTCTTTATCTTCAGGGGCTGCGAAAGTGAATGTATTATACACGCTGAGCGCATCATCCCCTATCAGATTTAAGAATATCGAGACCTGTTGCTTTTGTGGCTTGTTGTTTTTTTCCGTTGCGTCCATGAAAATTTCGAATTTTTGTTGCCATCTCTTCCAGTTTTCCGCCAAGTTTCCTACTAGCGAGAGTTCTGGAGGTGGTCGAAACTCCATTGCTTATTGTAAGCTAACACGGTACACTTGTATTAAAAACAACTACTACGTACGCGATGCACGAATGTACATTTTGAGGTTAGTTTACACGAGGTCCACTTTAAAGCACATATCACACGACCACTGGTTTAATAATTCGATCCACTTTGCTGCCACCATGTTATGTTGTGTTTTATTAATGATCTATGATGAAGGAATAGTTAAAGACATTGGTAAAGAGACACGATTGCATTTGATTACATCTTGTACGTTTTATTAGCTTGTTCACGTTCACTACATCGTGCTGCTAGGCCAACTGAACAGAGCGGAACCGGAAGTTCATGCAGTGGAATCCACCGCCTGCTTTGGTACTAACAAGACATGTCACAAGCCTGACAATCATGACTAAACTATGGTTAGCCTGACAATCATGACTAAACCACGGTTAGCCTGACAATCATGACTAAACCACGGTTAGCCTGACAATCATGACTAAACTATGGTTAGCCTGACAATCATGACTAAACCACGGTTAGCCTGACAATCATGACTAAACCACGGTTAGCCTGACAATCATGACTAAACCACGGTTAGCCTGACAATCATGACTAAACTATGGTTAGCCTGACAATCATGACTAAACCACGGTTAGCCTGACAATCATGACTAAACCATGGTTAGCCTGACAATCATGACTAAACCACGGTTAGCCTGACAATCATGACTAAACCACGGTTAGCCTGACAATCATGACTAAACCACGGTTAGCCTGACAATCATGACTAAACCACGGTTAGCCTGACAATCATGACTAAACCACGGTTAGCCTACTACATCGTTACGAAAGGACGATGCACAAAAGCCCGGGAACGTTAACGGTAACGTATTTGTACTATTATTATTATTATTATTATTATTATTATTTTTATTTTTTTGTTATTATTATTATTAGTATTATTATTATTATTATTATAATTATTTTGTTATTATTATTATTATTATTATTATTATTATTATTATTATTATTATTATTATTATTATTATTATTATTATTATTATTATTTTTATTATTATTATTATTATTATTATCATTATATTTACTATTGTTACAAAGTGAGGAAGGATGTGGAAATGCGAGGAGGGGACTGGATGTAGTTGAGGGGGAAGAGTGGTGGCAGGATAGAAGAAGATGGAGAGGCTTATCTTCAATGCCGACCCAACGCAGAGTTGGACGTGGCAACAGACGATGATGATGATGATGATGATGATTGTTATTGTTATTCACGTCCAGGAGCCTCACGGACATCTCCATCATCGGCAACTACACCAACGTGCTCTACGTGGATCTGAGTGGCAACCGGCTGATGGACGGAGACCTGTTGACCTTGGCGGCCATGACAGACCTGCTCATGATACGAGTAGACAGGAACTACCTGACCTCTGCCGTGATGCCGGCCATGCGGTTCCTGCAGGTTGGCCAACACAACGCTCGGCAGTAGTCACTTTACCAAACACCTATTCTCGGTCCCAATTCAAGATACACGCCGGCAAAATGAGAACTAAAAGGAACTGTTTCTTATTGTTGGAGACTAATGTTTGACAATCATCCCCTTTATTTGGCAAACCACTTAGCTTCTAACATAGTAAAGACAGCTCCAAACCACATGGACCGTCGAAGCAAGAGATAATTATGGTCAACCCTTAGAAAAGGGACAGAATCCTGAGCCCTCGTCTTCCTATTGTCAAATGGGTGTTTTTCTTATTTGAATAGATATTATTGGTGGTCACTTTTTTTTTAAACTGTGCATCCTTCCTGGTAACAAGCTTGACGTTTACAACCTTGCACAGTGAGCGGGAATTAATCCGCCCTTTGAGGAGTCCTCTTTACCGGCGTGTATCTTGGATAGAGACGAACTGTACCTTGCACAGTGAGCGGGAAATAAGCCGCCCTTTGAGGAGTCCTCTTTACCGGCGTGTATCTTGGATAGGGACCGAGTTTAGGACGTGTCTGAGGGTGTGTTCCAACTTGACGTTTTTCGTAGTGGACTAAGCTTAGTTATACTAATCGAAAGGAAGTGACGTCACAAGCAGACGACCAATGCTTCTTATTTGGCTAGTGGTTAGTGGTTAGTGGGTAGTGGCCGAAAGTGTACACTACGACACCGACTAACCCACTAAACCAACATGGTAGATACCAGCCATCACAGCTGATACTTTTAGGTTAGGAAAATACCCAACCAGTAAGTGGAAGTATTATTATCGTATTTATTTACATTAGATGATTAATAACAATAAACTTTGTATTAGCATACTAGGTGGCGTGCCCAACGCTGTTAGCATTTACTGTGTAGCAGGTAGTGGTTAGTGGTTATAGTGGTTAGCAGGCGAAAATCAAGTTGGAACACACCCTTTATACCATTCTTGATTTCATTCTTATTCTTATTCTGTCTTGTTCTTGCTCTTGTTCTTATTCTCGCTCCAGTTGTACGTATTCGGACGAGAGCCGGACATTACTTGATTTAAGTAGGATACGGGTCGGAACTCGTCATCAGATCCACATTTTTTTTTAATCAACATGACGTTTAACCATGTAAGATCAAATATGCATTGTATTTAATAATAATTACTTTGTGGTAGCTTTTGAAGGCCACAGGCTTTAAATACTTAACAATTAACTGAGATATGTTCTGACCCATCGTCCGCCATCTTCCGGAATGAAATCTAGTGGGCACTTTTGATTCTCGTTCTTATTCTTATTCTTATTCTTATGACGTAGTCACGCGCGCGCGACAGTATTCGGACAGTACTAGATACGTCACGGATGATTGATGACGTAAAATCAAGAATGAGAATAAGAATGGACGTCGTTTTGGTACTATTCGGACACGTCCCTATAGTAGGCTAGATGCGCAACCTAGCAGCCACACGCGTGTCAATTAGAAGCCATCTTGAAATGGGCAACTACTACAAGCGGGAATGGGAGTCTCAAACGCGACTTTCTGCCGCTCGCAGCGCTAGCAGTACTGGAAGGTACAAATTAGCATGTAAACTGCCCAATTCAAGATGGCTTCAATTTGCTTCGCTCGCTACTGAGTAAGAATAAAATATGACAGTATGAGTGTAGGTATCTGTTTACTTAAGTTGAAACAGCGTATCTTTACTTTAGTTAAAACAGCGTGCACATGATTAGCGGTTGAGTATAAGAACGTAATATGACAGCATGGGTGTAGGTATCTGTTTACTTTAGTTGAAACAGCGTGCACACGATTAGCGGTTGAGTATAAGAACGTAATATGACAGCATGGGTGTAGGTATCTGTTTACTTTAGTTTAAACAGCGTGCACACGATTAGCGGTTGAGTATAAGAACGTAATATGACAGCATGGGTGTAGGTATCTGTTTACTTTAGTTGAAACAGCGTGCACACGATAAGCGGTTGAGTATAAGAATGTAATATGACAGCATGAGTGTAGGTATCTGTTTACTTTAGTTATAACAGCGTGCAAACGATCTGCGGTTGAGTATAAGAATGTAATATGACAGCATGAGTGTAGGTACCGTATCTGTTTTCTTTAGTTGAAACAGCGTGCACACGATAAGTGGTTCAGTTAAGGAATGTAATATGACAGCATTAGTGTAGGTTTCCGTTTACTTAAGTTGAAACAGCGTACACACGATTAGTGGTTGAGTATAAGAATGTAATGTGACAGCATGAGTGTAGGTATCTGTCTACTTTAGTTTAAACAGCGTGCACACGATTAGCGGTTGAGTACAAGAATGTAATTTGACAGCATGAGTGTAGGTATCTGTTCACTTTAGATGAAACAGCGTGCACACGATAAGCGGTTGCGTATAAGAATGTAAAATGACACCATGAGTATAGGTATCTGTTTACTTTAGTTAAAACAGCGTGCACACGATTAGCGGTTGAGAATAAGAATGTAATATGACAGCATGAGTGTAGGTATCTGTTTACTTTAGTTGAAACAGCCGCACACGATTAGTGGTTGAGTGTAAGAATGTAATATGACAGCATGAGTGTAGGTATCTGTTTACTTTAGTTAAATCAGCGTGCACACGATTGGTGGTTGAGTATAAAAATGTAATATGACAGCATGAGTGTAGGTATCTGCTAACTTTAGTTGAAACAGAGTGCACACAATTTGTGGTTGTGTATAAGAATGTAATATGACATCATGAGTGTAGGTATCTGTTAACTTTAGTTAAATCAGCGTGCACACGATTGGTGGTAGAGTATAAGAATCTAATGTGACAGCATGAGTGTAGGTATCTGTTTACTTTAGTTAGAACAGCGTGCACACGAATAGTGGTTGAGTATAAGAATGTAATATGACAGCATGAGTGTAGGTATCTGTTTACTTTAGTTGAATCAGCATGTACGCAACTGGCGGTTAAGTATAAGAATGTAATATGACAGCATGAGTATAGGTATCTGTTTACGTTAGTTGAATCAGCATGTACACGATTAGCGGTTGAGTATAAGAATGTAATATGACAGCATGAGTGTAGGTATTTGTTTACTTTAGTTGAAACAGCGTGCACACGATAAGCTATTGCGTATAAGAGTGTAATATGACATCATGAGTGTAGGTATCTGTTAACTTTAGTTGAAACAGCGTGCACACGATAAGTGGTTGAGTATAAGAGTGTAATATGACATCATGAGTGTAGGTATCTGTTTACTTTAGTTATAACAGCGTGCAAACGATCTGCGGTCGAGTATAAGAATGAAATATGACAGCATGAGTGTAGGTTTCCGTTTACTTAAGTTAAAACAGCGTGCACACGATTAGTGGTTAAGTATAAGAATGTAATATGACAGCATTAGTGTAGGTTTCCGTTTACTTAAGTTGAAACAGCGTACACACGATTAGCGGTTGAGTATAAGAATGTAATGTGACAGCATGAGTGTAGGTATCTGTTTACTTTAGTTAAAACAGCGTGCACACGATTAGCGGTTGAGTATAAGAATGTAATATGACAGCATGAGTGTAGGTATCTGTCTACTTTAGTTTAAACAGCGTGCACACGATTAGCGGTTGAGTACAAGAATGTAATTTGACAGCATGAGTGTAGGTATCTGTTTACTTTAGATGAAACAGCGTGCACACGATTAGCGGTTGCGTATAAGAATGTAAAATGACATCATGAGTATAGGTATCTGTTTACTTTAGTTCCAACAGCGTGCACACGATAAGTGGTTGAGTGTAAGAATTTAATATGACAGCATGAGTGTAGGTATCTGTTTACTTTAGTTGAAACAGCGTGCACACGATAAGTGGTTGCGTGTAAGAATTTAATATGACAGCATGAGTGTAGGTATCTGTTTACTTTAGTTGAAACAGCGTGCACACGAATAGTGGTTGAGTATAAGAATGTAATGTAACATCATGAGTGTAGGTATCTGTTTACTTTAGTTAAATCAGCGTGCACACGATTGGTGGTTGAGTATAAAAATGTAATATGACAGCATGAGTGTAGGTATCTGCTAACTTTAGTTGAAACAGAGTGCACACAATTTGTGGTTGTGTATAAAAATGTAATATGACAGCATGAGTGTAAGTATCTGCTAACTTTAGTTGAAACAGAGTGCACACAATTTGTGGTTGTGTATAAAAATGTAATATGACAGCATGAGTGTAGGTATCTGCTAACTTTAGTTGAAACAGAGTGCACAAAATTTGTGTTTGTGTATGAGAATGTAATATGACAGCATGAGTGTAGGTATCTGCTAACTTTAGTTGAAACAGAGTGCACACAATTTGTGGTTGTGTATAAGAATGTAAAATGACATCATGAGTGTAGGTATCTGTTTACTTTAGTTAAATCAGCGTGCACACGATTGGTGGTAGAGTATAAGAATCTAATGTGACAGCATGAGTGTAGGTATCTGTTTACTTTAGTTGAAACAGCGTGCACACGAATAGTGGTTGAGTATAAGAATGTAATATGACAGCATGAGTGTAGGTATCTGTTTACTTTAGTTGAATCAGCATGTACGCAACTGGCGGTTAAGTATAAGAATGAAATATGACAGCATGAGTATAGGTATCTGTTTACTTTAGTTGAATCAGCATGTACGCAACTGGCGGTTGAGTATAAGAATGTAAAATGACAGCATGAGTATAGGTATCTGTTTACTTTAGTTGAAACAGCGTGCACACGATCTGCGGTTGAGTATTAGAATGTAACATGACAGCATGAGTGTAGGTATCAGTTTACTTTAGTTGAAACAGCGTGCACACGATTAGTGGTTGAGTGTTAGAATGTAATATGACAGCATGAGTATAGGTATCTGTTTACTTTAGTTGAAACAGCGTGCACACGATCTGCGGTTGAGTATTAGAATGTAACATGACAGCATGAGTGTAGGTATCAGTTTACTTTAGTTGAAACAGCGTGCACACGATTAGTGGTTGAGTGTTAGAATGTAATATGACAGCATGAGAGTAGGTATCTGTTTACTTTAGTTGAAACAGCGTGCACACGATTGGCGGTTTAGTATAAGAATGTAGTATGACAGCATGAGTGTAGGTATCTGTCTTCTTTAGTTGAAACAGCGTGCACACGATTAGCGGTTTAGTATAAGAATGTAATTTGACAGCATGAGTGTAGGTATCTGTTTATTTTAGTTTAAACAGCGTGCACACGATTAGTGTTTGAGTATAAGAATGTAGTATGACAGCATGAGTGTAGGTATCTGTCTTCTTTAGTTGAAACAGCGTGCACACGATTGGCGGTTTAGTATAAGAATGTAGTATGACAGCATGAGTGTAGGTATCTGTCTTCTTTAGTTGAAACAGCGTGCACACGATTAGTGTTTGAGTATAAGAATGTAGTATGACAGCATGAGTGTAGGTATCTGTCTTCTTTAGTTGAAACAGCGTGCACACGATTGGCGGTTTAGTATTAGAATGTAGTATGACAGCATGAGTGTAGGTATCTGTCTTCTTTAGTTGAAACAGCGTGCACACGATTAGCGGTTTAGTATAAGAATGTAATTTGACAGCATGAGTGTAGGTATCTGTTTATTTTAGTTTAAACAGCGTGCACACGATTAGTGTTTGAGTATAAGAATGTAGTATGACAGCATGAGTGTAGGTGTCGGTCTCTGCGTTCCAGGTTCGAATCCTGGCTTGGGCATGGATGTCAAGTGGCGTTTTATCATCCTCATAATCACCCACTCATCGTCTCGATTATCCTCGTTGCAAAAATAGAGACGTAAAACCCCAAATATCATCAATTGGCCACGCCCACCGATACAGGTAACCACGGAAGGTCTTAAATTATCACCAATGGTGATAAGTTGGGGCAACTCTAATATCGTTCACTATAAAATTCAAAACGGTTTGAAATAACTTGTAATTTACTCACGTCTGTATGATTCCTCGTATATTCCTTCTCGTAGGTTACCGCTACCCCACAGCGTCCTGTTCTCGTCAGGGTTCGACAGAGACTGGCCCGGGTTGTTATTGTCATTCTACTTTCTTATCAGTCTCTCGAACAGCCACGTCACTAGTTGTGTACAGTCCGAGGCGCAGAACATAATGTATATTTCGTGACGCAAAACCTGGCGTCACACGCAGGTGCTGACTGAGTGTGTTGTTCTGTCGCAGGTGCTGACCGAGTGTGTTGTTCTGTCGCAGGTGCTGACTGAGTGTGTTGTTCTGTCACAGGTGCTGACTTGAGTGTGTTGTTCTGTCACAGGTGCTGACCGATTGTGTTCTACTAATGCAGGTGCTGACTGAGTGTGTTGTTCTGCTGACTGAGTGTGTTATTCTGTCGCAGGTGCTGACTGAGTGTGTTGTTCTGCTGACTGAGTGTGTTATTCTGTCGCAGGTGCTGACTGAGTGTGTTGTTCTGTCGCAAGTGCTGACCGAGTGTGTTGTTCTGTCGCAGGTGCTGACTGAGTGTGTTGCGCTTTCGCAGGTGCTGACCGAGTGTGTTGTTCTGTCGCAGGTGCTGACCGAGTGTGTTGTTCTGTCGCAGGTGCTGACCGAGTGTGTTGTTCTGTCGCAGGTGCTGACCGAGTGTGTTGTTCTGTCACAGGTGCTGACTGAGTGTGTTGTTCTGTCACAGGTGCTGACCGAGTGTGTTGTTCTGTCGCAGTTGCTGACCGAGTGTGAGGTTCTGTCGCAGTTGCTGACCGAGTGTGAGGTTCTGTCGCAGGTGCTGACTGAGTGTGTTGTTCTGTCGCAGCTGCTGACCGAGTGTGTTGTTCTGTCGCAGGTGCTGACTGAGTGTGTTGTTGTGTCGCAGGTGCTGACTGAGTGTGTTGTTCTGTCACAAGTGCTGACTGAGTGTGTTGTTCTGTCACAGGTGCTGACTGAGTGTGTTGTTCTGTCGCAGGTGCTGACTGAGTGTGTTGTTCTGTCGCAGGTGCTGACTGAGTGTGTTGTTGTGTCGCAGGTGCTGACTGAGTGTGTTGTTGTGTCGCAGGTGCTGACTGAGTGTGTTGTTCTGTCGCAGGTGCTAACCGAGTGTGTTGTTCTGACGCAGGTGCTGACCGAGTGTGTTGTTTGTCGCAGGTGCTGACCGAGTGTGTTGTTTTGTCGCAGGTGCTGACCGAGTGTGTTGTTCTGTTGCAGGTGCTGACCGAGTGTGTTGTTCTGTCGCAGGTGCTGACTGAGTGTGTTGTTCTGTCACAGGTGCTGACTGAGTGTGTTGTTCTGTCGCAGGTGCTGACTGAGTGTGTTGTTTGTCGCAGGTGCTGACCGAGTGTGTTGTTCTGTCGCAGGTGCAGGCTGAGTGTGTTGTTCTGTCGCAGGTGCTGACTGAGTGTGTTGTTCTGTCGCAGGTGCTGACTGAGTGTGTTGTTCTGTCGCAGGTGCTGACTGAGTGTGTTGTTCTGTCGCAGGTGCTGACCGAGTGTGTTGTTCTGTCGCAGGTGCAGGCTGAGTGTGTTGTTCTGTCGCAGGTGCTGACTGAGTGTGTTGTTCTGTCGCAGGTGCTGACTGAGTGTGTTGTTCTGTCGCAGGTGCTGACAATCAACAAGAATGACGTCATATCCACTGAGAATATTGTTCAGCCTTATCTGGAGTGTCTGGAGTTGCACTGTGAGTTGGAACGTTGTTCGAATACCTTGGTATACAACCTATCCAAGGTCCGTCGATCCCCTGGCGAAGGTTCGGTAAACCTGATGTTCGACGAGCCCCCGCCAGGGGATTCACGGACCTTGGCGATTATTATAATTGATCTACAGGGCCGTGATTACTTCCATCTAAGGGTCCTTGATAGATCAATGACAACGATGCTCAACAATAACAACTAGTTTTCAAATGTTATAGGCACCGTGTTTGGCCACTGAGCGCGCTAGTGAGATCGATTGAAGCGCTCATGTGTCAGACTGGCGCACCTTGTATATGAAAACATTGCACCGTCGCAATGGAAAACCACGCGGGAGGTACGAAGTGTATCGTCATTAAATATGGATTTAATAAAATAAATCCAGGCTACGAGGCAAAGCAATCTTTGGTATTTGTTTAGTATCACTGATCGCGCTTCTTACTCACTTTTTCCAATGAAAAACGCCAAAGTCTTGTTTAAAGTGTTATTTTTATTGAACAATGTTTAATTGTCTTTCTTTTGATGCTTATTATAATATTGTAGTTAGTTTTTAAGAGTAATAAATGATTGTTTGAAGTTTTTATATGAAAAGTTGGCGTCTTCTTCCTTGTTTCCTACTTGTGTCCGGTGCAGTGCTGCCAATGTAGAAGGTAAAATAACGAAATCATTGCATAATTTGAAGAAGGGGTATTTAATCGTAGGGGCCTAGTTTGCACGTACATCCAAAACCCCCCCCCTAACCTCTGGCAAACTATCCAAAACCACCCCCTAACCTCGGGCAAAGTCACTTTCGGGCACAAGAGGTAGGGTTTTTTCATGTACTTACGTTGGTAGACCACACTTTATGTGTGCTCCGAACAGCTGCGCCCTTGCACGTCCGCCATATTGCCATATTTAACGTGATTGTGTTGTCAAATCGATGCAACTTCAAAACGATAATTTAATATGAAAGAAGAGACTATTTTTATTGAAAATCACTGGAGCTTACAGATAAATCATGAAATAAAAATTATATACTGCGCATATGATCAATATCGCAAAGGAATACAGAAAAAAAGTGAGCACGAAACGCGATCAGTGATACTAAACAATTACCCAATCTTTTATTGAATGGCAAGGATTCTTTAAATTTGACCATGTTTTTGATTTAACGGAAACTCGAGATGGTGTGGTTAATTTTATAACGTCGAAAGTGGTCAGGCACACGTCAGTGAGTTTGACGCCCTATGATGTTAAAATTGAAGTAAGTATTGTATATTTTATTTTATGTGTTGTGGTTTATACCTAGTAGGACTTTTTTAAGTACGCAATTGAAAGTTAGGTATACTGAAAGAAAAATCATTGTTGCATTCTGTGGGCAGACCGGGCCCAGCATAGGCCTAACCCAATGGCCTAGCGTTGCTAGCATATGGGTAGGCCTAGGCTAGGCTCGTAAACTTGTAAAAGTGAGCGCCTATCGATGTATTTTGGTACCGATTTGTGCAGCCAACAATACAACAACCCTTGTTGCCACTTCTTGCTGCCCCTTCAGCCATAACTAATAATGTGTCATACAATTACGCAACAATTATTGGAAGAAACAATCTCAATTACATGTAAACGCCATTTATTGACAGCTGGTAGGCCGAGGCGTGATCTTGTTTTGTTTCTTTCCACCCCGAGCTGCAAAGTTCTGCCACTGCACGCGCTGTTTGTACTAACGCACGGTGCCTATTATTAGGTGCACTTTTCACTGTTGTGTATTGTTGTCATTGAAGATGTAGAGGGCCGTGATTAGCTCTATCTAAGGCCAGTGGCGTAACTTCGGGGGGGGAGGTTTAGGGGGTTTAAACCCCCCCCCGAAACTACATCGAGAATGATTTTAATTAATACTACATTTACTTAATACTATATTGTAAGATCCTGAAACCACTTCAGTGTAAAACAATCACAACAAACAACATTTTCATTATATTTATCATACTATGCACTTCACTTGATAAGATATATAAATTCTTTCAATAATTCAATTATATTATTTATGTGTTCATCTACAACTAATACACCTTTCGCTCGAACCAGTAAAAGTGAGGGTACGTATAAATAAAAATGCGTTAATCTAATATTACAATATCACGGTATGTGAATTAAAATTTAAATAACGTATGTGACTTGTGACCACAATGTTTCACTTTATGTTGAGATTATATTGAACAACCATAAAACAATAAAATAAAAACACAATTTCTATGCAATTCTTATTTAGAACTATTCTACTGTAACACTGTAACTGCAATATAATACAAACCAATGAGAAGTGGTTCGAGTAGTATTCTTTGAGTCCAAAAGGTTCTAAATAATAGAAGTGAAAAAAAATTTCGTCTTCGGCGAAATGGCCTCCGGCGGCTGGGGCTTCGCCCCAGACCCCTTTCAGTCCCCTCATCTCACTTTTCCCTAATAACCCCCCCCCCGAAATAATTCCTAGTTACGCCACTGTCTAAGGCTGTGACGTCACTGTCCCCAGACAACAAGATAACGGAGGTGACCGACATGAACGGCGAGAACCTCCCTCGCCTCAAGAACCTGGAGCTGCGGGGTAACTCTCTGGTGTCTACCGAGGGGTTCAACTACCCCACCCTGGTGAACCTCTACCTGGCAGAGAATAAGATCACCTCGCTGGCCGGTATGGACGCCCTGGTGAACCTCAGGATACTTCACCTGAGAGACAACCCCATCACCAGCCTAGACGGTCTCACGCCGGAGCTGCGCAAGCTGGACTATCTCAATCTGCGGTGGGTTGGTAGACGTGAGACTGAGAGCTGCGGTGGGTTGGTACACCTGAGAGCTGGGGGTGGGTTGGTACACCTGAGAGCTGGGGTGGGTTGGTACACCTGACAGCTGGGGTGGGTTGGTACACCTGAGACCTGGGGGCAGTGGCGGCTCGTGGTATAAAATAATAGGGAGGCCAGGACAATTCAAGAAAGATCGAATATGGAAGCAATGGAAATTAGCGGCAGCTCAGGGGGGTCTGGGGGGCGAGCCCCCCAGTTTGCCCCGCAGGTCGATTTTTTTAAAACTGCATTTTTCTACGTTGTTTTAGGTGTTATAATGTGGTTGTGGATGTGGATTTAAGTTGCCCGATTTAAGTTGACGACACTTGCCATTAACCATAACAATCTCCATACCATAACGAACCAAACTCGCCTGTTCCTCTCCATCCCTTTGCAGTTATGGCAAAGCTGGTTTCAGTCTTCCTTCTTGTTTTAAATCTTTATTTACTCTTTCCTCGAAGCATGTCTCGTTAATGGTCGCACTCAATAACTCGTCAACTATATTTGACTTCATTGAATCAAGCAACAACACAGGAAGAACAACAGCAGAAAAACTAACGACAATCCCCTGCAAACTACAAACTGCTGAGTATGATAGCGGGCGACTCGGTTACCTTCGTGAAAAATCCAAAAATAAACGAAGCGGCCGGCCTCCTCTGGCATCTTATTGCACGTGCAGCAACTTAGGCGGGGAGGGCGGGAGTATGCCTACCACATTCCCCCGCACACCGCTCAGGTACCATAGAGCTGAGGCCCGGGCTCACAAAGTTCCTCGCGTTTCTACTGGTTCAACGCGGCTAGCAGCCACATTCTGAAGAGGCGCGAAACTTTGAAACGTTGAACATTTTTTGTTTGAAAACTGTTACGATAAATATGTATATTTCGTAAGATGAACATTAAAATACATAGAACCATTTTAAACAAGATCACAGACAAGATTAATCTTCCTCCCTCCGGAAATGTTTGAGGAGGCTCGGCCTCCCTTGCCTCCCCCCACCAGCCGCCACTGCCTGGGGGTGGGTTGGTACACCTGAGAGCTGGGGTGGGCAATGATATGTAACACCTTGAGTAGGCTATAGTCTATCCCGATTCAAAATACACGCCGGCAAAATGAGAACTAAAAGGAACTGTTTCTTATTGTTGGAGACTTATGCTGTCAATCATCCCCTTTATTTGGCAAACCTCTTAGCTTCTTACATAGTAAAGGCAGCTCCAAACCACATGGACCGTCGAAGCAAGAGATAATTATGGTCGACCCTTTGAAAAGGGAGATAATTCTGAGCCCTCGTCTTCCTATTGTCAAGTGAGTGTTTTTCTTATTTGAATAGATATTATTGGTTGTCCTTTTTTTTAAAAACTGTGCATCCTTCCTGGTGACAAGCTTGACGTTTACACCCTTGCACATTGAGCGGGAAATAAGCCGCCCTTTGAGGAGTCCTCTTTACCGGCGTGTATCTTGGATAGAGACGAACTGTACCTTGCACAGTGAGCGGGAAATAAGCCGCCCTTTGAGGAGTCCTCTTTACCGGCGTGTATCTTGGATATAGACGAACTGTACCTTGCACAGTGAGCGGGAAATAAGCAGCCCTTTGAGGAGTCCTCTTTACCGGCGTGCATCTTGGATAGAGACGAACTGTACCTTGCACAGTGAGCGGGAAATAAGCCGCCCTTTGAGGAGTCCTCTTTACCGGCGTGTATCTTGGATAGAGACGAACTGTACCTTGCACAGTGAGCGGGAAATAAGCCGCCCTTTGAGGAGTCCTCTTTACCGGCTTGTATCTTGGATAGAGACGAACTATAGATGCGCAACCTATAGAGGACCCAAGATTACTTTACACCTGCTTCCGTCACATCCGGGGCAGTCGTAGCCAACCAGCGAACCGGCCGAGACACATCCGGGCCAATACCGTTCGCTGATTGGCTACGAACCAGTCGCTTGTGACGAAAGCATGTGTAAGGTAGTCTTGGGACAACTATAGAGGCCATCTTGAATTGGAAGAACTACTACAAGCGGGAATGGGAGTCTTAAACGCGACTTTCTGCCGCTCGCAGCGCTAGCAGTACTGAAAGGTCCAACGTAGCCTGTAAAAATGGCTTCAATTTGCTACGCTCGCTACTGAGTGGAAGGTTGGGGGACTGGTGATCTAGCCTATACTATAGCTGTTGAATATCATTGGGGGTGGGAGTTGGTACACAACAAGACAAGACTTTGTGAAACCAGGCCTTGGTTTTGAAGTTCAACGACAACCCGCCAGGGGATTTAGAGTACCTTGGGGCAAACTGCCACCAGCTGTATTGTATGTTGTATTGTATGCTGTAATGTATACTGTATTGTATGTTGTATTGTGTAATGTATTGTATGCTGTATTCTATGCTGTAATGTATACTGTATTGTATGTTGTATTGTATGCTGTATTGTTTCATGTGCAGCAAGTGCCGGATACCGGATCTGATTGAGTTGCGCAAGTTGACCATCTTACCTTCGCTCAAGACGCTCATCATAATGGAGAACCCCTTCGAGTCTGGGGCCGAGGAGGAGTATAGGTGAGTGGTGGGGGTGGCTGTCTACCTCCCCTCTTACCCCTCTCTCTCCTCACCTCATCATAATGAAGAACCCCTTCCAGTCTTGCAATCGCAATAATACTTCAAAAGGCCGCCATTTTTTCAGTTGCCCGTGTGTATAGTTTCACCAAATACCTTACAATAATATTTGATTTCACTAATGCAACATTTCAATTCTTTATTATTGGGAATATCCTGTTTTATGGATACGTTTTTTTAGGTGTTTATTGAAGTTTATAAACAATTTTGTGTATTTATAGTACATTATAACATAGCTCATATATCTGTAAATATGTAGTAGTATTCTGTCGACGTTTTAAGGCATAGAGTTATTATAGTACCTAGAGTCACCACTACGTCTTGGATCGACGGCATTTTGAAGAATCCAAGATGGCCGTATTGTGTGGCAAAAGCCTGCAAGTTACATTGATGTGCTGCTGATTGAATGTAGGAATAGAGTGACAAATAGCGAAAAACAACTGACTTGGCACAGGTAAGTAACCTAATTATATGTTCCGCAATGCTTCACACGCAATATCAATGTATTTTTATGCATATTTTTCTTGTGATATTAAAGTTAATGTACTAAGCAGGAAGGGGGGGGACCTGTCACTTTCGGACACTATAGGCCTGGACAAATTGTTTGTTTTGTTTTAAGTAATATGTACTTAGTGCATATTTTGTGCTATTAAGTAACTAAAGCAATAAAGGTACAACTGAAACTTACGGGTTAGATAACCCTCAGATCCTGGGTGGTCTAGGCTAGTCCTGGGCATTTCAGCCATGGCCCTAGGCCCTAGGCTAGACCCTAGTAGGCCTACTAAAGCGTAGGCCTAGGCCTAAAGTCTACTTCAAACCAAATGCTTAATGCCTCCAAGGCACTAGGTCTAAGTCTAGATGTATAGGCATGCCTAGACTCTACACCTCTAGGGCTGGCTCAGGCCCAATTTACACAGCAAACGGGTTTCAATAATTGTCCATAGCCCTAATAGGCCCTAGGACTATGTACCACCGTGTTAAGTTTATATGCAATTTCCCCCCCCCCCCTCCCCCCCCCCATGCACATTGTGTTACTAGGCCTAGTGCATAAAGTGTGTTTTCTTGATAGCCTTTCTAATTTTAAAACATTCGTTCTAAAATTACTTCGGCATTCTTACAGGTTCCTGCTAAAGATTCCGGAGCTCTTGGCGAAATGGATTCATTAAACATATCAGCAGTTTTGTACCAAATACCAAATATCAACACATTTATTTATTCGGACCATTTCTCGAGAACAGGAGGAAATCGAAGGAGATTAAGGTGAGGTCGAATAAGAAATTAAACTGTAGACACAAGCTTCGTTCGCATGTCACAATGGAGCTTCGTTCGCCTGTTCTACACTGGGTCTTACACGGGTCAGTGTAGCACTGGCCAGTGCAAACAGGAAACAGAATTACATACAGGATAAGAGACGTCAGTGTAAGTTCCAAGTACGCTACCTACAAAAGAACGGGTAGACCTATATCGAGCCTAGGCTTAGCCTAGATACGAAGACTAACTGAGCAGCTGAGCTTTAAATCTGTAAGCCTACTTTAAAATAGAATGGAGTAAGAGCTGTTATTATGCATATGCCCAGATACAGTGCAATCAAGTATTATTTAAATGTTTTATACTAGCAGATACAACAAGTTATGTGAGTCTGATAAAATGCATTTATTTTCCAGGCATGGTGCTACTCCAAGCATATTCCAGTCTCCATCACACCTTATCAAGACCGAGACCGTTTGCAAGCAAGATAATATTTTCCATGTTGTTGCGTGGTGCAGTTAGGGCTTGCATTTTGTGTGTGTTAGATTTGAAGTTTCATGACATGTCGTCATGTGCAATCATGTAATTTTTATATTGTACACTATATTGTATGCATGCATTTGTTTGGTTTCTACTTTTAACATAATTGAACAATAAATATTAAATCGTAAAATTGAAATTATTAATTAAAGTGTTATTCAACCTCTGCATATTCTCTCCCTCGGGTTCCATCCCTTTCAGCACGGCCAGAAATCTGCACGCGAACCCTATAACTTTTATCCCGCAGTAAGTCTGTTCCATTCCACGACTTCCCTGTCCAAAATAGTAAGTATAGAAACATGCCTCCATGCCCTAAGGTCTTCTGACATTTGTATGTCAATTTATAGCTTTGGGGGGGGGGAGGGTTTTTTTTGTCATGTTTTCTTGTATTATATTTTCATTATCACGACCACACATCACATTCCCTATGTAATCAGTTGCTTATAGCATTTTTTTTTTAATTCAACTGCCGAACATACTAGTAGTGGGCCTGCAATAAACTTGTATAAACCTGGTTTTCCATTGAAAAATCTGGGAGGGGTGGGGTAGTGGGTTCGTTAAGCTCGGTTGGTATCATCACATTGTTCACAAACAAATATACGATTAGAAATGTTTAACCTATTATTTGTGATGCTGTGTTTAGAACCTCTTGTTCTATCTTGTTTGGTATTTCCCACTTTTAATAATCAACCATTAACTTTTCTCTTAAAAAACGGTCTTTGAACTACAACTAATTTAAAAAGTTCATTAGTGATACGATTGGATAAGCTGAAGATCAGTATTCAAGCCGATACAGTACCGCAAGTACTTAGAAACTGCATTCAGTTTGAATTCCGCGCTGCTTTATGCCACACAAAGAAGCCATCTTGATTTCTTCAAACTGCCAATGGCGGCCCATGCTCCGGAGATGGGAGTAGGGACTCTAGCTACTACAGTGTGGTATCTCTATGTTTTAAGGTTATTAGACTGTTTTTGTTCGTTATTGTTTTGATTTTGTCTCGTATCTTTAACAATCGGCGTCTCAATATTGCTGACTCCTGATTGGTCGCAGGGTGGAGGTGTTGGTGATGCTGCCGGGTCTGACGAGGATAGACAAGAATCCGGTGTTGACGGAGGAGCTCGAAGAGGCGGCGGAGTTACGCGAAGAGAAGGAGAACCTCGGCGAATCGGGTTCGGAGACGGGCTCGCCCGGCGACACGACGGCCGACGATGACGACTAGCGGCATCACTCGGCGGCCGCGTGAACTCTCGACACTAGCGGCATCTCTCGGCGGCCGCGTGAACCCACGGCGACATTAGCGGCATCTCTCGGCGGCTGGGTGAACTCTCGACACTAGCGGCATCTCTTGGCGGCCGCGTGAACCCACGGCGACACTAGCGGCATCTCTTGGCGGCCGCGTGAACTCTTGACACTAGCGACATCTCTCGGCGGCCGCGTGAACTCTCTTGTCACGGCGACACTAGCGGCATCACTCGGCGGCCGCGTGAACTCTCTTGTCACGGCGACACTAGCGGCATCACTCGGCGGCTGCGTGAAGTTCGACACTAGTGGCATCTCTCGGCGGCCGCGTGAACTCTCGACACTAGCGGCATCTCTTGGCGGCCGCGTGAACCCACGGCGACACTAGCGGCATCTGTCGGCGGCCGCGTGAACTCTCGACACTAGCGACATCTCTCGGCAGCCGCGTGAACTCTCTTGTCAAGCTCAATGGAGCAGTTTTTACAGTGTGACTAAAGGCTGGTCCACAAGAAAATTTAAGACTAGGTTTAATGTTTATTAAGATAGTTGGCTCATAGGAAACACGTGCAAGTGTCCACACAAATGTTTTAGTTTTAAGACTTTGTTCTCTGTTTTAAAGTTGTGCAACTTTCAGTTTAAAGAAACAAGTTACGAAAAATCTTCTTTAGTAATATTTATTAATTAAAAGTAAAATAAACAGGAATTGTTGAAGACAAGGCTATTAGAATCAATAACGTATAATACGAATTTCAATTAATTTGTAGTGTATTACAGTGATGTTGTAACTTAGGATAAAACGCCACAAAGTAATTCATTTTAATAGCCCTATCTTGAACGAAACGAAAAGCCTTTAAAAAAACTTATATTTTTGTGTGGACTAGCCTTATCATTTCGCCTTTATTAGCGTTGTAAGATTGGTATTGCCGCGTGTAATGTTTTGTTGTAGTGTCCGTAAAGATGGTCTGTGTTGTTGTAATTGATTAATTTAGTTGTATTGTCTGTTAACAGCCGTGTGCTGAGAATCATTATACTTGTAGATACATTGTAATAAACTGGTGAACAAAAGTGATGAAAAAAAAAATTCGTTGAGTATTTTTGACCTCAAGGTATCCTTTACAGCAAACTAATTTTAAAAAATTTAAATGAATTATTGGTGCGTTTTTTTTAGAATTCAATAATATTTAAAACATTTTTTATTTTGTATAATAATAATAATAAACACACAAATGAAATCTTGCCTTACTAACCGAGTTGTATTTTTTATTTTTTATTAATGTTATAAATTTTAATTTGAAAACATACACAATCAATTATCTATTAGAAAATAAAAAATAATTGTTTGAATTCTGCAAAGCGGGACATTTTGCCGTCCGAGAAACAGTGGCGTCACTAGGGGGTTTTGGGGGGGGGGGCCTGCGCCCCCCCAATCGCAATCTGCGCCCCCCCAATAATTTCCTCGTTCAATCAATTTTATTGCTTAAATTTCCAATCTTAAAGTGCTAGCAGTGCTAGCGTGTCTCTTTAAAAAAATCGCAGATCAAAAGTCTTTTGATCAACAATACTTACATATATTATAATATTTCATTAATAATAATATGACATGCTAATGGCAATTAATCAAGCCTTTTCGTTGGGAGGACGATTGATTAAAATATAACCGTTAATCAGCATTTATCTCCTGCATATAATTTATGAAAGGTATACAAAGAGTGGTCACTTTATTGACAGATGTTCTTTGTGACAAGTCGTATTCGTGAATAGTATAATATGTCTAATCTTTTGTAAAGTAATTGAGGAATGGCTGACATTGTTATCTTATAAATTAATAATTAAAATACTATAACAAATATACCGTGACAATCATATTATTATTTCATGCAATCAGCCTTCTGGTATACTAAAATAGTTGTGTGTGTATAAAATCCTTTTTAGGGCCGCTCTATTATCCTTATGATTCCCTTGCTCAAATCGCTGTAAAGGCTGTTTCGAAGCCCCCGTGTAGCCCGCGCAAGTCCAATCAACTAGTTACTTGCGCCCAGGGGCGGACTGGCAGGTACAGAACTACGGAAACCCGTATGGGGCCCCCCGGGTGGGGGCCCCCTTGAGCAGGCGCGTAGGAAGGGGGGGGGGGGAATGGGGGGAGATTCCCCCCCCCCCACTTTTTCCTGGGACCCACCCAATTTAGCGTTTTAGTCACATGTCGACATACAATACCACACGGATACCCGGGTAAACATTCACCAACTGAATAGTGAATAATAATTGCAGAAACACAGAGGGCCCCACGCCCCGGAGAAAGCCAAGATTTTCGTCACAATACATTTCCTCTGTCTTAGTTTGCACTTTGTAGCATTACAAAATAAAAGCTAATGGGTGCTTGAAACTCAGTGGCGTAATTAGGGAAGGGGCGGGTTATGGCCCTCAAAACGTATTTATTTAAGCCTAAAAACCAAGAAATAACTAATATAGCAAGAAAATTTTTCGCCTTCGGCGAAAAGGCCTCCGGCAGCTGGGGCTCCGCCCCAGACCCCGCGAGTTATTCGCGCTCACAATTCTTCCCCCCCCCACTTGATTTAGAGTTCCTACGCGCCTGCCCTTGAGGGCCACCACCCAACCCCCTGAAAATATCTTACGCTATATAGATTATGAAACAATAGTAAGAAGAGCATAATATATATCTCATGTCAGTGAAAAGGGACATATAGAGTTATATAAACCATCTAGAAGTGCTACAAAGATTTCCGCTTTCTTCCTCAGAGCTTACTTTTTTATAGTTTAGTTTGAAATATAAAACATGCCAGGGCTGGAAATTTCTTTAATTTAATTTTTAAAGTGGTGTCACAGTTCAACATGTTGTTCGACACCTATCATCATTTATCGATTTTTACACGTGTTTATATGCGTTTTAGACAAATTAATAGGAAACAAGAACCCTCAAGATTTCTGCTCGCTAGCTCGCTACTTGAGAGTGACTTTTGATAGTTTGCGAGTAAACTAATTGTTATATCTGAAAGTACCATTTTGCCC
The DNA here is from genome assembly GCA_945910005.1 of Isoperla grammatica. Classification (NCBI taxonomy): domain Eukaryota; kingdom Metazoa; phylum Arthropoda; class Insecta; order Plecoptera; family Perlodidae; genus Isoperla; species Isoperla grammatica. The sequence goes on along the minus strand of OX246749.1, from coordinate 1,966,426 downwards.
ATCTATAATAGAATAGGCTCATGTAAAAATGAAATACAGTTTTCAAGTCGTGTGTCATTACAAAGCCACTTTCCGTAAAATAGCTGACTGAAAATCGGGCTGATCACGTGTCTATAAGCGTTCAAAATTTAAAAAGGCGAACTTTGTGGCAATATCTATCAGCGCCTACTGAAATCCGATGCATGCATGCCCCCCCCCCCCCCCCCAATTGGTTGATAATGTGCCAAATGAAAGACCTCATTCAGAAGATGCTAAATAAGTAAATAAATAAATACATACATACTAAATAAATAAATAAGTAAATAAGTGAATAAATAAATAAATAAAACAAATAAATAAATAAATGAATGAATGAATGAATAAATTAATTAATTAATAAATAACTTAATAAATATATAAATATATAAATAAATATATAAATAAATAAGTAAATAAATAAATAAATAAATACATAAATAAATAAATACATAAATACATAAATACATAAATAAATAAATAAATAAATAAATAAATAAATAAATAAATAAATAAATAAATAAATAAATAAATAAATAAATAATAAATAAATAAATAAATAAATAAATAAATAAATAAATAAATAAATAAATAAATAAATAAATAAATAAATAAATAAATAAATAAATAAATGAATGAATGAATGAATAAATAAATAAATAAATAAATAAATAAATGAATGAATGAATGAATGAATGAATAAATAAATAAATAAATAAATAAATAAATAAATAAATAAATAAATAAATAAATAAATAAATAAATAAATAAATAAATAAATAAATAAATAAATAAATAAATAAATAAATAAATAAATAAATAAATAAATAAATAAATAAATAAATAAATAAATAAATAAATAAATAAATAAATAAATAAATAAATAAATAAATAAATAAATAAATAAATAAATAAATAAATAAATAAATAAATATATGAATAAATAAATAAATAAATAAATAAATAAATAAATAAATAAATAAATAAATAAATAAATAAATAAATAAATAAATAAATAAATAAATAAATAAATAAATAAATAAATAAATAAATAAATAAATAAATAAATAAATAAATATAATAAATGAATAAATAAATAAATAAATACATAAATAAATAAATAAATAAAAACATAAATAAATAGATGGACAGATAAATACATAGATAGACGGACAGACAGACAGACAGACAGACAGACAGACAGACAGACAGACAGACAGACAGACAGACAGACAGACAGACAGACAGACAGACAGACAGACAGACAGACAGACAGACAGACAGACAGACAGACTGACAGACAGATAGACAGACAGATAGATTGATGGATGGATAGATAAATTAATGCTAGATAGATAAATAAATAAGAATAAATAAATGCTTGGGTTCTTTGGTGTACAGATTATTCCTGCGTCCAATGCAGAAGGTTCGCGGTTCGAGTCCCGGTCGGTTCAGGCTGTTTTTTGTTTATGTTTTATCTACCGCGGTCACGTAAACGGCAACATTGGAGCTGTCAAGGCAACGAGGTCCCTCACTGATAACCATTTATACAATATGTACATCATTGTACACAAACAAAATACGTGTTTATTGTATTTTTTAATACAGTAATGTTCAAAAGTTGGCGTCACTGCATCGAGAGTGCAGTGACTTCGATTTGCCAACGGGCCGTGATTCACAACAATAGAAACGTTACAAGGCAGTGACAAAACATTGTAATAAAAACCGTCTCTCGGCCAGACGAAAGAGCATCAATTTCCGAACAAAAATTATAATTTAGTTTTTTGTTTCTCATGGAACAATTTAATTCTTCGATAAATGATGTTTTTTCAGTCGATTCACGGTTTGTGAATCAAGACATTGATTATCTCAACGGAATTACCGTCGAGTCGGTGTCCGGCCCACTTGGGTCGAGTTCCTATGTGAAGCAGGAAGAAAATGTCCAAATCAAGTAAGCCCATTTAGTTGTAATACTATAGTATTTATATATATTAATTTATTTATTTGCCTGGGCCTAGAAATCCCATTGATTTCTGACTGACTGAAGTTTGTTTAGACATTTTTGTTTCGCTTTTTAGCGAATTAAATGTAACTAGGATAATGAACTAGGTCTATGATCATGAGGACCTAGGCTAGAATTTAACGCTAGGTCTAGGTTGTAGGTAGACATTCCCAAGTGGCCTTCCAGTTTAAATGCAAACAGCCTTTCTGACGTTTGTTAATATTTCATATACCTACTTCATAATGTTCATACTTTTTCAATGTGTCTCAACCTTTCTCCGAGGATTAATAAGGCAATTACACAGGCTGATTGTCCTTCATTAACATTTTAATTTTCAAATATTTTTAAGTTCAAACCAACCGTTGTTTAATATTGAAATAGGTATTTCTTGCGAACAGCTGATTGGCTGTTCTACTCACTTTTTGTGTATTCCTTTGCGAGATTGATTATGTACGTAGTACATACATATAGACGGAGAGCCAGCAACATAAAAGCTCCCCTCATAAGGTACATATGTTTTGACTTTTGAAATAGGAGCGGAAAAACTACTCTACTAACAAAACGCGCGTCTTACTCCTCAACGTGGGGGCTTTTAGGCCCCACAGGTGGCCAAAAAAGCCGAAAAAAGGCCCAAGGTTCCCCTCATAAGGTACATGGATGGAGTAAACGCCATTTTGTAGAGATAAGTGTCCCAAATAGGAATTCGAAGAGTAAGACGGGATATTAGGGGGCGTTTACCGATCAGACGCCATTTTACCCAAAAAGGGCCATTTTTTATTTTCGCACATGCATGCGCTTAAACACTCAAAACATATCCGGAAATGTCTCGAGACGTAGAAAAACATACATTTTAAAGAAATTTTGGGTTATTGTCCTCGCCAGACGCCCTCAAAAGGGGCCCAAAAAGGCCAAGGTTCCCCTCATAAGGTACATGAATGGAGCAAACGCCATTTTGTAGAGATAAGTGTCCCAAATAGGAATTCGAAGAGTAAGACGGGATATAAGGGGGCGTTTACCGATCAGACGCCATTTTACCCAATTGGGCCATTTTTTATTTTCGCACATGCATGCGCTTAAACACTCAAAACATATCCGGAAATGTCTCGAGACGTAGAAAAACATACATTTTAAAGAAATTTTGGGTTATTATCCTCGCCAGACGCCCTCAAAAGGGGCCCAAAAAGGCCAAGGTTCCCCTCATAAGGTACATGAATGGAGTAAACACCATTTTGTAGAGATAAGTGTCCCAAATAGGAATTTGAAGAGTAAGACGGGATATTAGGGGGCGTTTACCGATCAGACGCCATTTTGTCCAAAAAGGGCCGCTTTTTATTTTCACACATGCACGCACTTAACACCCAAAACATATCCTTAAATCCTGACATTAATAATAATAAATACTGGTATAGGGGTGGGCGGAGCTTCAAAACTATCGCATCCGGATCGAGGCTGTGGGGGGGGGGGGGGGGGGGGGGGGCTGGCAAGGACATCACACAATATCTTAGACATGTATTCACCTCTAGGGGCATTTAAGGATATGTTTTGGGTGTTAAAGCGCGTGCACGTGTGAAAATAAAAAGTGGCCCTTTTTGGACAAAATGGCGTCTGATCGGTAAACGCCCCCTAATATCCCGTCTTACTCTTCGAATTCGTATTTAGGACACTTATCTCTACAAAATGGCGTTTACTCCACTCATGTACCTTATGAGGGGAACCTTGGCCTTTTAGGGCCGCTTTTGAGGGCGTCTGGCGAGGACAATAACCTAAAATTTCTTTAAAATGTATGTTTTTCTACGTCTCGAGACATTTCCGGATATGATTTGAGTATTTAAGCGCATGCATGTGCGAAAATAAAAAAGGGCCCTTTTTAGGTAAAATGGCGTCTGATCGGTAAACGCCCCCTAATATCCCGTCTTACTCTTCGAATTCCTATTTGGGACACTTATCTCTACAAAATGGCGTTTACTCCATCCATGTACCTTATGAGGGGAACCTTGGGCCTTTTTTCGGCTTTTTTGGCCCCCTGTGGGGCCTAAAAGCCCCCACGTTGAGGAGTAAGACGCGCGTTTTGTTAGTAGAGTAGTTTTTCCGTTCCTTTTCCAATAGTCAAAACATATGTACCTTATGAGGGGAGCTTTTATGTTGCTGGCTCTTGGACTAATACACATGATTTGATTATTTATCTGTAAGCTCCAGTATTTTTTTGGTAATTATATGCAGGAGCTGATTCGCGTTTCGTACTTACTTCTTTCTGTATTCCTTTGCGATATTGATCATGTGCGTAGTACATAATTGTTATTTCATGATTTATCTGTAAGCTCCAGTGATTTTCAATACAAAAAGTATCTTCTTTCATATTAAATTATCATTTTGAAGTTGCATCGATTTGACAACACAATCACGTTAAATATGGCAATATGGCGGACGTGCGAGGGCGCAGCTGTTCGGAGCACACAGGAAGTTTAATAAATAAATAATTCAACAAATAAATAAATAAATAAATAAATAAAAAAATATATAAAATAAATAAATTACATAAATAAATAAATAACGATGGGACAGCTATTAACGCATGCGACATTGTTCCAGGGACGAGTACTTCCTGGACCCCAGCCAGCAGGGGTCGCTGATGCCGGGCATGATCGACGTGGGCCTAGTGGCGGCCACGGAGGAGGTCGAGGTCAGTCCCCCCCCCCTACCCCCCCCCCCCCTCTTGGGCTGCGACCCTACGCCCTGCCGCACTGTGTTGCTCGTCGTACAGACATGTCGACCTATCTGGCGGGAACCGCGATTTTTGGCGGGTTAAATAGCTTTAAAAACGTTCTTTAGACTTGGAGCGTGATTCTGAGAAACAAATAGGCCTACATTTATGAGCCCAAGCAAATACTCGCTCAAGGCGGTACAGTAGCTAACAAAAATATTAAACAATTCTTCCTCCATTTTATTTGCATTTGTAATGTCTATAGTATTAACATGACAGTGATAGTGAAGGTGGTGACAGTGACAGTGAAGGTGATAGTGACAGTGGAGTTTCAGTGACAGTGAAGGTGACAGTGGAGGTGACAGTGAAGGTGACAGTGAAGGTGACAGTGAAGGTGACAGTGACAGTGAAGGTGGCAGTGAAGGTAGCAGTGAAGGTGACAGTGAAGGTGACAGTGGCGCCTGGGTTACAGACGATGTACGTTGTGATGTCTATATTATTAACATGACAGTGAAGGTGAAAGTGAAGGTGACAGTGAAGATGACAGTGAAGGTGACAGTGGCGCCTGTGTTACAGACGATGTACGACGGCTCCTGGAACGAACAGCTTCAACAGGGCAGCGAGGTCGAGCTGCAGTTTACCGACAGCCAGAATATGCACCCCAACATGGTACTAACTAGCAGATAGAACTACACTTACTAGCAGATAGAACTACACTAACTAGCAGATAGAACCACACTAACTAGCAGATAGAACTACACTAACTAGCGGATTAACCATCAGATAGAACTACACATTAACTAGCAGATAAATACAATAATTGGCAGATTGAACTACAATAACTAGCAGATAGAACTACACATTAACTAGCAGATACAACTACACTAACCGCAGATAGAACTACACATTAACTAACAGATAGAACTAGACATTAACTAACATATATAAAGTAAGTGGCAGATTGAACTACAATAACTGGAAGATAGAACTACACATTAACTTATAGATAGAAGTACACTAAATGGCAGTTAGAACTACAATAACTGGCAGATAGAACTACACATTAACTATCAGATAGAACTACACTAATTGGCAGATAGAACTACACATCATAGCTTTGGCCGCCCCTTAATTCATAAATAACTAACGCAGCGACTGTTCCAGTACGAGCTGCCCTCGTCAGCGAGGGGTCGGGCGCCCGGGGGCCCCGGGTCGAAGGCGCCCCGGGTATCTAAGATGATCAAGATGTTGAAGGTCCCCAAGATGTTGAAAATACCCAGCCTGATGAAGCTGCCCAACTATCCCATGATCTCCAACTTCCCCGCGCCGCACGGGCAGGGCGAGGTACGTACATTGTACAGCCCTCGACATAAGTATGTACAGCCCTCGACACAAGTATGTACAGCCCTCGACACAAGTATGTACAGCCCTCGACATAAGTATGTACAGCCCTCGACATAAGTGTGTACTGCTTTCGACATAAGTATGTACAGTCATCGACATAAGTATGTACAGCCCTCGACATAAGTATGTACAGCCCTCGACATAAGTATGTACAGCCCTCGACATAAGTGTGTACAGCTTTCGACATAAGTATGTACAGTCATCGACATAAGTATGTACAGCCCTCGACATAAGTATGTACAGCCCTCGACATAAATATGTACAGCCCTCGACATAAGTATGTACAGCCCTCGACATAAGTATGTACAGCCCTCGACATAAGTATGTACAGTCCTCGACCTAAGTACCAGGGCGAGGTATGTACACTGCCCGACATAAGTATGTACAGCCCTCGACACAAGTATGTACAGCCCTCGACATAAGTATGTACAGCCCTCGACATAAGTGTGTACAGCTTTCGACATAAGTATGTACAGTCATCGACATAAGTATGTACAGCCCTCGACATAAGTATGTACAGTCATCGACATAAGTATGTACAGCCCTCGACATAAATATGTACAGCCCTCGACATAAGTATGTACAGCCCTCGACATAAGTATGTACAGCCCTCGACATAAGTATGTACAGCCCTCGACATAAGTATGTACAGCCCTCGACATAAGTATGTACAGTCCTCGACCTAAGTACCAGGGCGAGGTATGTACACTGCCCGACATAAGTATGTACAGCCCTCAACATAAGTAGCAGAGCGAGGTATGTACAGCCCTCGACACAAGTATGTACAGCCCTCGGCAAAAGTAGCAGGGCGAGGTGTACAGCCCTCGACATAAGTGTGTACAGCCCTCGACATAAGTATGTACAGCCTCGACATAAGTAGCAGGGCGAGGTACGTACAGCCCTCGACATAAGTAGCAGGGCGAGGTACGTACAGCCCTCGACATAAGTACGTACAGCCCTCGACATAAGTAGCAGGGCGAGGTACGTACAGCCCTCGACATAAGTGTGTACAGCCCTCGACATAAGTATGTACAGCCTCGACATAAGTAGCAGGGCGAGGTACGTACAGCCCTCGACATAAGTATGTCAGCCCTCGACATAAGTAGCAGGGCGAGGTACGTACAGCCCTCGACATAAGTATGTCAGCCCTCGACATAAGTAGCAGGGCGAGGTGTACAGCCCTCGACATAAGTAGCAGGGCGAGGTACGTACAGCCCTCGACATAAGTATGTAGAGCCCTCGACATAAGTATGTACAGCTCAAGACATAAGTATGTACAGCCCTCGACATAAGTAGCAGGGCGAGGTATGTACAGCCCTCGACATAAGTGTGTACAGCCCTCGACATAAGTATGTACAGCCTCGACATAAGTAGCAGGGCGAGGTATGTACAGCCCTCGACATAAGTATGTACAGCCCTCGACATAAGTATGTACAGCCCTCGACATAAGTATGTACAGCCCTCGACATAAGTAGCAGGGCGAGGTATGTACAGCCCTCGACATAAGTAGCAGGACGAGGTATGTACAGTCCTAGACATAAGTAGCAGGGTGAGGTATGTACAGTCCTTGACATAAGTAGCAGGGTGAGGTATGTACAGCCCTCGACATAAGTAGCAGGGCGAGGTATGTACAGCCCTCGACATAAGTAGCAGGGCGAGGTATGTACAGCCCTCGACATAAGTATGTACAGCCCTCGACATAAGTAGCAGGGCGAGGTATGTACAGCCCTCGACATAAGTATGTACAGCCTCGACATAAGTAGCAGGGCGAGGTATGTACAGCCCTCGACATAAGTAGCAGGGCGAGGTACTTACAGCCCTCGACATAAGTATGTACAGCCCTCAACATATGTACAGCCCTCGACATAAGTAGCAGTGCGAGGTATGTACAGCCCTCGCCATAAGTATGTACAGCCTCGACATAAGTATGTACAGCCTCAACACAAGTATGAACAGTCTCGACATAAGTATGTACAGTCCTCGACATAAGTAGCGGGGCGAGGTTCGTACAGCCCTCGACATAAGTATGTACAGCCCTCAACATATGTACAGCCCTCGACATAAGTAGCAGTGCGAGGTATGTACAGCCCTCGCCATAAGTATGTACAGCCTCGACATAAGTATGTACAGCCTCAACACAAGTATGAACAGTCTCGACATAAGTATGTACAGTCCTCGACATAAGTAGCGGGGCGAGGTTCGTACAGCCCTCGACATAAGTAGCAGTGCGAGGTATGTACAGCCCTCGCCATAAGTATGTACAGCCTCGACATAAGTATGTACAGCCTCAACACAAGTATGAACAGTCTCGACATAAGTATGTACATCCCTCGACATAAGTAGCAGGGCGAGGTATGTACAGCCCTCGACATAAGTATGTACAGTCCTCGACATAAGTAGCGGGGCGAGGTTCGTACAGCCCTCGACATAAGTATGTACAGCCCTCGACTTAAGTAGCAGGGCGAGGTACGTACAGCCCTCGACATAAGTATGTACATCCCTCGACATAAGTAGCAGGGCGAGGTATGTACAGCCCTCGACATAAGTATGTACATCCCTCGACATAAGTAGCAGGGCAAGGTATGTACAGCCCTCGACATAAGTATGTACAGTCCTCGACATAAGTAGCGGGGCGAGGTTCGTAAAGCCCTCGACATAAGTATGTACATCCCTCGACATAAGTAGCAGGGCGAGGTATGTACAGCCCTCGACATAAGTATGTACATCCCTCGACATAAGTAGCAGGGCGAGGTATGTACAGCCCTCGACATAAGTATGTACATCCCTCGACATAAGTAGCAGGGTGAGGTATGTACAGCCCTCGACATAAGTATGTACAGCCTCGACATAAGTAGCAGGGCGAGGTATGTACAGCCCTCGACATAAGTAGCAGGGCGAGGTATGTACAGCCCTCGACATAAGTAGCAGGGCGAGGTATGTACAGCCCTCGACATAAGTAGCAGGGCGAGGTATGTACAGCCCTCGACATAAGTAGCAGGACGAGGTATGTACAGCCCTCGACATAAGTAGCAGGGCGAGGTATGTACAGCCCTCGACATAAGTAGCAGGGCGAGGTATGTACAGCCCTCGCCATAAGTATGTACAGCCCTCGACATAAGTAGCAGGGTGAGATATGTAAAGCCCTCGACATAAGTATGTACATCCCTCGACATAAGTAGCAGGGCGAGGTATGTACAGTCCTAGACATAAGTATGTACATCCCTCGACATAAGTATGTACATCCCTCGACATAAGTATGTACATCCCTCGACATAAGTAGCAGGGCGAGGTATGTACAGCCCTCAACATAAGTAGCAGGGCGAGGTATGTACAGCCCTCAACATAAGTAGCAGGGCGAGGTATGTACAGTCCTAGACATAAGTAGCAGGGTGAGGTATGTACAGTCCTTGACATAAGTAGCAGAATTATGTACAGCGCTCGACATAAGTATGTACAGCCCTCGCCATAAGTAGCAGGGCGAGGTACGTACAGCGCTCTACATAAGTATGTACAGCCCTCGACATAAGTATGTACAGCCCTCGACATAAGTAGCTATGTGCTGTGTTTCAGGACAAGTCCCTGGAGATGGTGGCGCACCTGCTCCACGTGGACAAGCCCGGCGGTAACGGGAAGCTGGTGAGAGTCTGGCAATGCGGCGTCTGTCGACGAGAGTTCTTCAACCGCTACACGCTAGTTCGCCACATGCCCACCCACACGGACGAGCGCCACTTTATGTGCGACACCTGCGGGAAGGCTTTCCGTCAGGTGAGCGCACACACGCAACTAATAGCGTTAGTATTTTATTTATTAATTTTTTATTTTATTGTAATTAAGGCCAGAGTAGGGCACATTGCCCTCTTTAGCCTGATGAGTGATGATTGATGAATGATAATGAGGAAGGGAGGAGGGAAGCCTGGTACCGGCACGTAGCCTACTCCTGTTGAAAAGTACCAAGGGGACCATCGGCTTTACGTCCCATCCGAAAGGACGGTGTAACTTTGACCAGTCATAAAGGTTCCTCCACTAACCTGGACTGCCGAGCAGTTGACGAGAAGAACGAAGCTGTTACACAAGCTTTCGAACCCTCCAATCTGCTCTAACCAACGGTAACTAGTGTTTCAGAGGTGAGTGGTCACCCATCCTCCTCCTGTCCTAGCCCGAGGTTGCTGAACTTTGGTGTTCGTACGGGAACCGGCTAACCGACCGCGGCTAAACCGTTGGCTACACTCAACTAAAGTATGGTTACCAAATAAAATGCGTTACGTTATTTTTGGTTACGTATTTCCTGTTGACTGTGTGTTCATACGCCACACAACCAAAGATGGCTGCCCTCAGGAATGAAGTTTATAGGAGAACATAACCTATAACCAAGCCTAGGCTAAGCCTATTTGTGCGGTCTTGGGCGTCACTAAACATTAGAGATGTTGTTGCCAGACTTACCTTTACATGTGAACTGTGTTCAGTTATCCAGTTGATGTCGAAATAAGTAGACACAAACACTAGAATATCAGATATACGAATGAACCATATCAACATTGAGCTCGAGGGTTGGCTACAGACTAACGTCCGGCCCTGGGACTACTTTCACGCGGAAACTTCAGTGTTAACTTTTGACAAAAACAAATTTCACTGGGTATTTGAAATCGTGTTTGGTTTAGCACTAACTAAAAATTTAAAGGTGTGAAATTGTATATAATACAACAACAACAAAAATACTATGCTTTAGCAAACAGCAAGTTTTGAGAAAACTTGTTGAATGGAAAATTATCAAACAATCTAGTTGTGTCATTGAAACATTGGTTGCATTGGTTGCAGCAATCCGATAACTTCACAGGGTGGAATTTCGATATTCAACGACCGTTTGCGTGTATCTGGCGGGTATGTTAAGTTGTCAGCCTGACTATTACATAACGATATTTTTTCGGTAACCAGACTTTAATAGCATTGAGTGAGTAATATAGGGTAGAGTCGCAACGCAATCGGCAGTTTGTCTACCGCCGTTTACTGCCCAACATACTTTAGTCGGGTAGTAGAAGTTCGCCAAGCGACGCGATGACGGAGTTTTCAGCTGTCTTCGTATATCTTCGCGGTGAAGTAGCCGACCAATAGGCTCCGTCATCGCGTCGCTTGGTGAACTTCTACTACCCGACTAAAGTATTTAGGGCAGTAAAAGGCGGTAGAGGAACTGCCGGTAACGTAGGGCCCCTACCCTAGATTACTCACTCAACGCTTATAGGTTTGTTCGTTTGTCCTGTCTCAGTGAAGATTGTATAGGCACCGTGTTTAGTACATGCAGCGCTACATGCGGCCAAATGTAGCAACTTACTGGTGAAGCTTAATTGTTTGTTTTTCTTGTTGTTGTGTTTCGTTTTGTGTTTTGTTTGTGTATGTCGTTTTTTGTTGTTGTTGTTTGTAAGTCAAAAACGTGTCCTGATTTAAAAGGCTCCTTGCGCCTTTTAAGACGAACTGATGGAATTCATAATCTGCCCACAATTTTTACAAGCCATATTTAATTAAGCAATTTTCCATTATCGTAGTAGGAAGAACGACGCTGCTTCATCGTATAAAGTTGTGTGACATTGCCACTTGAGCGCTTTAGTCGTTTTCACTAGCGCCATACACGGCAGAAACCAGCCTAGTAGAGTAGCCAACCACCTAGGTGTGTTTCAGGCAAGCACGCTAGCCCGGCATCGCGCCATACACAGCAACGCGCGACCCTACGTCTGTCCGCAGTGTCAGAAGTCTTTCAACCCGTCGCTAACCCGCCTAGTGGAGTGGCCAACCAACTCTGTGATGTGTTTCAGGCGAGCACGCTGGCGCAGCATCGAGCCATACACAGCAACGCGCGACCCTACGTCTGTCGGCAGTGTCAGAAGTCTTTCAACCCGTCGCTAACCCGCCTAGTGGAGTAGCCAACCAACTCTGTGATGTGTTTCAGGCGAGCACGCTAGCCCAGCATCGCGCCATACACAGCAACGCGCGACCCTACGTCTGTCCGCAGTGTCAGAAGTCTTTCAACCCGTCGCTAACCAGCCTAGTGGAGTAGCCAACCAACTCTGTGATGTGTTTCAGGCGAGCACCCTGGCTCAGCCATACACAGCAACGCGCGACCCTACGTCTGTCCGCAGTGTCAGAAGTCTTTCAACCCGTCGCTAACCAGCCTAGTGGAGTGGCCAACCAACTCTGTGATGTGTTTCAGGCGAGCACGCTAGCCCAGCATCGCGCCATACACAGCAACGCGCGACCCTACGTCTGTCCGCAGTGTCAGAAGTCTTTCAACCGGGCCTCGTCGCTAACCCGCCTAGTGGAGTAGCCAACCAACTCTGTGTGTTTCAGGCGAGCACGCTAGCCCAGCATCGCGCCATACACAGCAACGCGCGACCCTACGTCTGTCCGCAGTGTCAGAAGTCTTTCAACCGGGCCTCGTCGCTAACCCGCCTAGTGGAGTAGCCAACCAACTCTGTGATGTGTTTCAGGCGAGCACGCTAGCCCAGCATCGCGCCATACACAGCAACGCGCGACCCTACGTCTGTCCGCAGTGTCAGAAGTCTTTCAACCGGGCCTCGTCGCTAATCTCCCACAAGAAGACGCACGCAGCCGTCAAGCAGCACGTCTGCAAGTTCTGCGGGAAGGGGTTCCACCAGAAAGGTGAGACAATAACCTATAACTTTGTCCAGCCCTGGGACGGCTACCATATCCATCCTTTGCTGATCTCGAGAGCTAGGCCTTCTGGTAGAGCCACCCTTTGCCGGACGAAAGGTAGTCCACCTCCTCCGCTCTACCTCCTAAACTCTGTCCAGCCCAGCCCAGGGACTGTTACCTTATCGTGGTGGGCAGGTTTACGTGCTTTGCTGATCTCGAGAGCTAGGCCTTCTGGTAGAGCCACCCTCAGCCGGACGAAAAGCAGTCCCCTCCTCTGTTCTACGACCTAAACTCTGTCCAGCCCAGCCCAGGGTCTGCTACCTTATCGCGGTGGGCAGGTATCCGTGCTTTGCTGATCTCGAGAGCTAGGCCTTCTGGTAGCGCCACCCTTAGCCGGACGAAAAGCAGTCCCCCTCCTCCGCTCTACGTCCTAAACTCTGTCCAGCCCAGCCCAGGGTCTGCTACCTTATCGCGGTGGGCAGGTTTGCGTGCTTTGCTGATCCCGAGAGCTATGCCTTCTGGGGCCTCTTTCCTGTACATTTGCAAACTTAACCCCGGTGTTAGGCAATAGCCATTTAGGAGTCAGCAATTGAGCTGCCAATCAAAGGAAGACATTTTTGAAAAAAAATCTTCTTTTTCTTCTTTCGAACGAGAAAAAAAAAACGAGACAAAATAAAAACAATGACAAACACAAACAGTCCAATAACCTCAAAACGTCGACAATATACTCAATAAAACTATATATTTCATATATGCCTCCGAATTATGCAGGGAAGCCTGTGTAGGAGTTAACCCCGGGGTCATATTAACATGGAGTTAGCGAGAGTTAAGGAGGGTTAAACAAATGTACAGGAATGAGGCCCCTGGTAGCGCCACCCTCGGCTGGACGAAAGGCAGTCCACCTCCTCCCCTTTACGTCCTAAACTCTGTCCTGAGAAGAGAAACCCTTTCCTTAGAATGGACTTGACTTGTCTCTTTTATGAAATCACCCCCTGTGTCATATTTTGACACAGTTGGCAAGTATGTCCTTAAAAAATAAAAATTGCAACGGAACGAATCTACACGATGATATGAATGACGGTGTATTGTTATACTAGGCGTGGCGCGAGTAAATGCGTATCGCACAAAAGTCCTGCCGGCGCTTCTACAGGCCGCTATCTGTTGCAGGCAACCTCCGCAACCACGAGTTCACCCACACAGATGCGCGGCCTTACGTCTGTGACCTCTGCGGGAAGGGGTTCAACCAGCGCTCGAACCTCGTGTGTCACAAGGTGAGTCAAGGTCATCTCAAGGTCATTTTAACGTCGTGTCAAGGTCATGTTAAGATCATCTCAAGGTCATTTTAACGTCGTTTTAAGGTCATCCCAAGGTCGTGTTAAGGTCATTTTAATGTCTTGTCAAGGTCATGTTAATGTAATCTCAAGGTCATTGTAGCCTCGTGTGAAGGTCATCTCAAGGTCATTTTAACGTCGTGTCAAGGTCATCTCAAGGTTGTGTTAAGGACGGTCTACGTGAGTTGACCTCTGTGGGCAAAGTTGCTGTGGAACCACTTAGTGAAATGATATCCAACAGCCGAGTCTGTTCTACGAGGGAGATGATCTGTATAACCGATGTTTCGTCTCTTCTGTTTTAGGACCGTCTCCACAAGATGGAACCCGCAAAGTTTATATTTGGCCTATAATGAATACAGCAGGAGTAGCGAACGAACGCTGCAGCCAAGGTCAAAGTTTGTTGACAAACTAACGACTAGAATAGAGCATAACTACCGTTTACGTTGTGTTTAATTGGGAACAATTTTGAATGGCACTTCACAAAAAGCAACCGTACTTGGATGTAGTGTAGTGTGATTTTCTTAGATGTCAAGCATGCGGACGTGAAATAATTGTATCGCGGAACTAGGAAATAACGATATTAGCTCTTTATTTGCATGCTATTGTAGACGATGTAGATTGGGATGAGGCCTGGTTCACAGGAATAAATAAGGTACAAGACAAAATATTATTTAATTCTCATTTGTATTTAAAAATTATAAAAATTACAAACTTTGAACAATACATTAATATGAGAGCACAGTACAGCACAACATTGTTTTCTTTGTGTCTTGACTCCACCCTTACGTGTGCGAGGGGCGGGATTGAATTACTAATAAATTTTGTGGCCACCCTTGCAAACATCCGTGCAAGTGAAGGTTTGATGGCTCGTTAGGCGTAAAACGGATACAGAGTTTTACAAGGAAGGGATCATTCGAGGCAAAGAGTTCCACGTCTCTCGACGGGAGCGAACCAAGTCCTCGAATAACGATCACGGAATTAAGGTTAGCAACAAGGTTATGCTGTGCTTATAAAAAACTTTCTATTAACTATTTTATTGCAACCTTCGTGAAGATTATTGGCACCTCCGAAATGAACGAAAAAGCGTCATGGGTCAGGACACGAAAATATCCTTGGATAACGTTTAGACGTAACATAATAATCTCTGCATTACATAACGTGACAATTAGCTAGTTTAAAAAATAAACAATATAGTTGCAACAGAATATACAAAAAATAGACACAAGTTTTGCCATAACAATTGATAATTCCAATTGACTAGTATAAACTGGAGTTGGTCCCCATTTGCGAGAATACAGGCTGGCAAATTAACAGAGCTCGAGTAGAAAATATAACGTAAGCGATAATAAAATAAATAAAACGTATCCCACATGGACGGGATCGTTTGGGCGATGACTAGTTGAATTCTGTTTGGCGGCGTTGAAAAGTCGAACGAGAACCGAGGCCGTACACAACCAAACTGTGTCCAAGTCTTCGTTTACATACGATCGTGGTGGACCGAAGCGTTTCCTCTGGAGAAGAGACCAGTGTTGGATTTGGACGTATCAAGCGAGAACAGAGCGACCGCATAAAAGATGGCCGCCCCGTTGTCGCAACGACGGGAGGAATACTATAGGTAGGCCTCACGTGGCCGCCATTATGGGGTACTCATTGCTTGTTTACATTTGTTTTGTCATTGGTTATCCAGGAAATATCACAGTTTGAAGCCGTATAGATTGATGTGTGCAGGTAAAAGAAAACACATGCAAATGACTGTCTTCAAACAGAGTTTATGCGTTCTTATTTTGTTTTCAATCATAATAGGGAAGGGAACCTTTGTTTGTAAACAGTTGTTATGTCAATCAAAGGACATATGCAATATTGCAACAATGAAGTGTCGGAAGGACGTTAACCAATTTTTACAGAGTACCTCAGTATGGCCACCGTGCGATACCGGAAATTACGTTATTGCATACTCCCCATACGGAAGATGGAAGCCTGCTTGATCAAGGCTGTAGCGAGCGGATCCTTTTAAGGGTTGTGCACGTTCGTTTACAGTTTTCGTCGACTTTAACAACACTCGCGGCACAGAATGTGTGAACTGTCATCGCCATTGGCCACGAGAGAAATAAAAGTATGGCAAGTTACGTTAGGCCTGTATTTTCCCAAGATGCGAGATCAAAAGTTGGCAATCCTTTACATTATCGTAATGAGGAAACTAGCTACCAGATTATAGCCTCTTCGCATGTTCAACGCACAAAGCGATTTAAATATATAATGTATAACAAATGTTTTAGTGGTACAGTTGAAGGTTTATACTTGAACTTGAAATAAACAATGGTTGTTACTGAAAAATAATGAACATTTTCTTACAATTCTGTTGGTGAAGTAACATTATCTGTTTTCATTATTTCTAATCTTAAGTTACATAAATATCCAGCTCTTTTATCAGTTCTGAAAGAAATATATATCATACATACTCAATCTGCTGGTTTTGAAAAAGTTTAAACACATCATGTCTTTCTAGAAGAGCAAATCAAAGTCTAATCTAAGCTAATCTAATACTAACGACAAACATCGATTTCGCAATAAGAATTATGTCGTTTCGATACGTTATTGCACATTGCACAGGAACGAGACGAATTAAGAGTAAACAATTATTTCGATGAAACATAAGTTCGCTTAACATATTTTATTAAAAAAACTTTATTTGTAATGAAAAACATTAAATATAATCTCTTTAAATACAAAAACACAAACTCACTTGTTGCAATTACTTATGATACGACTGTACACTCCGTATCAATGGTTCTCGTCGTGATTTTCTTTCTTCGGAAACGCGATTAAGTCGACTCGACGTCTCCGAACGCTTTTTCGTTTTGTACTTTCGATTTAAGAGTCCGCTCTTATAGGATGTAGAAAATAATCGTTAAATAAACTTTTTCTAAAAAAAAGTTAACACTACAAAATAATATGTACAAAAATCAACAAATTGTCGGCCGTCACAATATGATAGGTCAGTGGTTTGTCTCGTGATGACGGTAAGTTATTGGGACTGACGGGACGGGGTTGGATGATTGGTGCGATATTGATTGTCGAGTCTAGGCGGTCGCGTTCATTCACCACGGCGCGTTCTCGCAATCTCCGTGGTGTTTCAAGACCCAGTCCTTCTCCTGAAACCAGAAAATTGAAAACGTATTTAGAGTTGATGATGAGCTCGCAACATACAATAGACAACCTTCTCTTAAGACACATTAAAAAAAACATATTGTTTTCGAACAGTCGATTTTTTCTTACGCTTTAATAGTTAATTTTTTTTAACACATTTCCTTTAACTCTTTCGAATTCATGTCGTACATTTCATTATTCTTAGGTTTTCGTGACACTTTTAATATGTTTCAATAATTTCATCAACTTTTCTGGTTAAGTTGTGTAGTTAGGCCCAGTATTACAATGTCCCTACCACTAACTACATATTCGACGAATAGCTTGCTTTCTCCATGGCAACCACCAATCAAAACCTTTAAAATCCTCCCAATAGCCTAATTGCTATAAATAACGTTACTATTTGTAGATTGTAATACAGACCCTTAGTTAGGTTAATTTAATAATTGTAAAAGAAGTCAAGAAACTAAAAACCGAGTACAACACAATGGTCGTTGGCGTTGGCCATCTACCCTACGCTACACGCTTCGCGCTCTAGACTCACGCTGCACTTGACAGTGGTCGTTGGCGTCGACACCCTACCCTACGCTACACGCTCAGCGCTCAAAGACTCACCCTGCACTTGACGGTGGTCGTTGGCGTCGACACCTACCCTACGCTACACGCTCAGCGCCCAAAGACTCACCCTGCACTTGACAGTGGTCGTTGGCGTCGACACCCTACCCTACGTTACACGCTTAGCGTTCAAAGACTCACCCTGCATTTGACCGAGCAGTACTGCATCTTGCTGCAACGCGAGCACGCCTGAGCGACCGAGGTCGAAACCTCCAGCAGGCAGTAGTCGCAGCTGTGGTATTCCGGCGGGGACCTCGGCGACGTTCCGCCCTGGAAGCCGCTGTCGCGCGAGATGGTTCGGACGTTCCTCTCGGTTCCGCGACTCAGCTGAGGAAAAAAATGAAAAAGTTGAAGAAAAAAAATGTTTTTTAGTTACCTCGTCTGGACCTGTGAACTATTTGAATTGATAGGTCTAAGTTGATTTTAGCTGTATAGATCCAAATTCGTACTATAAGTAATGAGACTTCAGACATAGAAACCTAGCATTGAAGCCGTTGTTGAGATGAGAAAAATCACGAGCATGCTGCGAGGAGAAAGCTGCGTTCCAAGATTAACGCCTAGGCGTAAAAGGGACACGAATGGGATTTGTTTTTCTTCATAATTGGAGGGAACATCCAATAGAACAGCAGTATTATTTAGAGATTGATTCTGGAATTCATATAAGAAGCAATCTATTGTGTGAATATTGAAAACCTTGGGACTAGAAATCCGATGAATTCTGGAACGCGGCCGGTGCACGGACTCGAATTCGTAAACAATAACGAAAGGTACGTACCAGAGGCAGAGCTGTGACCACATCGCCGTCGGCGGCGCAGAATCCAAGGTCCTTGTCCTCATCTTCCGAGTCGCTCGCCAGATCGATGACCAATCTCTGACTGTCCTCCTCTTCTTCTTCTTCCTCCGCCTCGTCACGTCGAACCGTGATCGGCTGCGACCTGACCTCCTTCCGCTTTGCCTCTATTCTGGCGCTCGCCTTCTTGAACGCGTGCATCTTGCTGGCGATCAGGGGGCACCGGTCCAGTGTGTATCCCCTCGAGATGACGACCTCCCCTCCGGGCGATCCTGGCGCCGACGTGTCCTTTCCGGGCGGTAGGGAAACCTCGGAGAAACTGGGAGGTCTTGCCGCCAACGTCTCCTTTCCGGGCGATACGTAAACCTCGGAGAAATTGGGAGGTTTTGCTGCTGACGTGTCCTTTCCGGGCGATACGGAAACTTTGGAGAAACTGTGCGGTTTTGCCGCCGACGTGTCCTTTCCGGGCGATACGTAAACCTCGGAGAAATTGGGAGGTTTTGCTGCCGACGTGTCCTTTCTGGGCGATACGGAAACCTCGGAGAAACTGGGAGGTCTTGCCGCCGACGTGTTCTTTTCGGGCGATACGGAAACTTTGGAGAAGCTGGGAGGTTTTGCTGCCGACGTGTCCTTTCCGGGCGATACGGAAACTTTGGAGAAACAGGGAGGTTTTGCTGCCGACGTGTCCTTTCCGGGCGATACCGAACCTTTGGAGAAACTGGGAGGTTTTGCTGCCGACGTGTCCTTTCCGAGCGATACAGAAACTTTGGAGAAACTGAGAGGTTTTTCTGCCGACGTGTCCTTTCCGGGCGATACGGAAACTTTGGAGAAACTGGGAGGTTTTGAAGCCGACGTGTCTTTTCCGGGCGATGCGGAAACTTTGGAGAAATAGGGAGGTTTTGATGCCGACGTGTCCTTTCCGGGCGATACGGAAACTTTGGAGGAACTGGGAGGTTTTGCCGCCGACGTGTTCTTTCCGGACGATACGGAAACTTTGGAGAAACTGGGAGGTCCTGCCGCCGACGTGTCCTTTCCGGGCGATACGGAAACTTTGGAGAAACTGGGAGGTCTTGCCACTTCCGGAACCTTCGCGCGAGTTTCCTCGACTTGTCCAGTCGCGGCCGAAGCGAGCGGGGGACTTTCGAAACGCACGCCCGCAGTCGCGGAAGGTTTCGTGGCGCCGGGCGCCGCGGCCTTGATCGAAGCAGGCATGGTCGTATACGAGACCAGATTGTTCGTCGGGATCACCACGAACGGCACGCTCGGGTCTTCAGACTTGATCAACGTCGGTGTGAAGACGAGCGAGGAAATCACCTTCGGAGTCGTTTGCGGCTTTGCCGCTATTTGATTCTCGTCCAGAGGACGTTCTTGTGGTTTGCCACTGGATTCACCGGCCCCAACGTCTTTCGGGATGGCAACGGTCGAAGACTTGACACCTTTATTAGGCTGGTTTTCAGATGTACGCTGGTCGCCGAGTGATCTCTTCAACCGAGCAGCCCGGGCTTCTTCCAATTGTCTGACGGCATCCATTTTCTCCAACAGCCGAGCGGCCTCAAGTAGCTCATTATGGCAGTTAATAGCTTCAAGTTGCTCGGCCGTGAGCGAGGAAGACTTGTCCACCGGTGGTTTGAGCAAGGTTGTAGCTGCAGACAGAGACGTAGCCCCCTGTGGCTTGGGCAAGGTTGTAGCTGCAGACACAGGCGTAGCCCCCTGTGGCTTGGGCAGGGTTGTAGCTGCAGACACAGGCGTAGCCCCCTGTGGCTTGGGCAAGGTTGTAGCTGCAGACACAGACGTGGCCACCTGCGGCTTGGGAAGGGTTGTAGCTGCAGACACAGGCGTGGCCACCTGCGGCTTGGGCCAGGTTGTAGCTGCAGACACAGGCGTAGCCCCCTGCGGCTTGGGCGAGGTTGTAGCTGCAGACACAGGCGTAGCCCCCTGTGGCTTGGGCAGGGTTGTAGCTGCAGACACAGGCGTAGCCCCCTGTGGCTTGGGCAGGGTTGTAGCTGCAAACACAGGCGTGGCCACCTGCGGCTTGGGCCAGGTTGTAGCTGCAGACACAGGCGTGGCCACCTGCGGCTTGGGCAAGGTTGTAGCTGCAGGCACAGGCGTGGCCACCTGCGGCTTGGGCGAGGTTGTAGCTGCAGACACAGGCGTGGCCACCTGCGGCTTGGGCCAGGTTGTAGCTGCAGACACAGGCGTGGCCACCTGTGACTTGGGCCAGGTTGTAGCTGCAGACACAGACGTGGCCCCCTGCGGCTTGGGCAAGGTTGTAGCTGCAGGCACAGGCGTGGCCACCTGTGGCTTGGGCCAGGTTGTAGCTGCAGACACAGGCGTGGCCCCCTGCGGCTTGGGCAAGGTTGTAGCTGCAGACACAGGCGTGGCCACCTGCGGCTTGGGCCAGGTTGTAGCTGCAGACACAGGCGTGGCCCCCTGCGGCTTGGGCAAGGTTGTAGCTGTAGACACAGGCGTGGCCACCTGTGACTTGGGCCAGGTTGTAGCTGCAGACACAGACGTGGCCCCCTGCGGCTTGGGCCAGGTTGTAGCTGCAGACACAGGCGTGGCCCCCTGCGGCTTGGGCCAGGTTGTAGCTGCAGACACAGGCGTAGCCCCCTGCGGCTTGGGCAAGGTTGTAGCTGCAGACACAGGCGTGGCCACCTGTGACTTGGGCAAGGTTGTAGCTGCAGACTCAGACGTGGCCACCTGCGGCTTGGGCCAGGTTGTAGCTGCAGACACAGGCGTGGCCACCTGCGGCTTGGGCAAGGTTGGAGCTGTAGAGACAGGCGTAGCCGCCTGCGGCTTGGGCCAGGTTGTAGCTGTAGACACAGGCGTAGCCACCTGTGGCTTGGGCCAGGTTGTAGCTGCAGACACAGGCGTGGCCCCCTGCGGCTTGGGCAAGGTTGTAGCTGCAGACACAGGCGTGGCCACCTGCGGCTTGGGCAAGGTTGTAGCTGCAGACACAGGCGTGGCCCCCTGTGGCTTGGGCCAGGTTGTAGCTGCAGACACAGGCGTGGCCCCCTGCGGCTTGGGCAAGGTTGTAGCTGCAGACACAGGCGTGGCCACCTGCGGCTTGGGCAAGGTTGTAGCTGCAGACACAGGCGTGGCCCCCTGCGGCTTGGGCCAGGTTGTAGCTGCAGACACAGGCGTGGCCACCTGCGGCCTGGGCCAGGTTGTAGCTGCAGACACAGGCGTGGCCACCTGTGACTTGGGCGAGGTTGTAGCTGCAGACACAGGCGTGGCCACCTGCGGCTTGGGCCAGGTTGTAGCTGCAGACACAGGCGTGGCCACCTGCGGCTTGGACCAGGTTGTAGCTACAGACACAGGCGTAGCCCCCTGCGGCTTGGGCAAGGTTGTAGCTGCAGACACAGACGTGGCCACCAAGGTTGTAGCTGCAGACACAGACGATAAACCGGGCTCTTCTCTAGCCCTCGTTCCCTGAGAGTTCACTTCTACTCGAGCTCGTGGAGATTCGCTTGAAGTGTTAACGTCAACACCTGAAAGTGTGGAAAGATTTGTTAAAACAGGTTCTTCAGCATCTCTGTAAATGTTTGTTGTACAGTTTCGTTTCAACTCACTTGTGACAACAAAACGATTTGCCGTCGAGGAAGCGGCTTCCCTGGTAGATCTATCGCCGACAAGGGACCCCCGGGGTTCGCCAGACGTTTCGTTAGCCGGCCGGTAACGCTCGATGTGCGCGAACTGCGACGGCACGAAGTTCTCCGGGATCGGAATCAGCGCCGGCATCGTTCCGACTCTCGAGTTCAACGCGTTGGAGATCTGCAGGAGGTGTTCGGTACCGAACTGCGGAATGCCGTCGACGCCGAGCGTGTCTTCAAGAGCAGGCCGAACGTAGGTCGGGGGAAACGCTGCGGCCGTCTGGTCGGCCACAGTGCTTGGAGTCTCCTCGACGCGAGGGTTCGAAGGTCTTGAAGGGTCTTCGGAAGTAGGCTGAACGTGAGAGTGTGGACTCCTTACAAACGACGCAGGCGTTTGATTGTCCGGAACGTTGGTGCCGGAGACTTCCTTGCCGCACAAATTCAGAGGTGGCTGATACATATTCGCCGACACTGCCGATAAAGACTTCGAACGGCGCTGCCTTTTCGCCGGACGGGATTTGCCGTCGGCTATTACGGCATTGCCCGAAGGCGGGGCCGAAGCATCGCTCGAGCGAGCTTGATTCGTCGTCTGGCTGACGCATTGGGCGCAATCCGAACGCCCGGCGGTCAAACTCGCGACGCCAATCGGTACCGTCTCACGGACATTACGCGACAAGTTGTTCGGCGGCTGTTGCGACTGCAAGTGGTTTACGTTCGTAGCGGACACGTTCGAAATTTGCGAGGTGGCCGCCACAGACGAGTAACCTTGACTGGTCATAACGTTCCCGGTGTGACGGTAACCCTGTTGTCGTACGGCCGAGAATGGGGGTAGTGGTTGTCGTTGCTGTTGCTGTTCCTGTTGTAAAAGTTGTTGCAGGTCGGGCAGAGCGGCTCGTTGAAAGTGCAGCGGCTGGTTCGGTACACTGTACGCCGGTGGCAGTAGAGGACGCAAGGAACGCGAGGCCAGTCCGTCTTGGTAAGCGCCCACAGGTGGAACGTTACCGGAGGCTGCGGTCGCGTATTGGCCGGATGTTTGGCCGTCCTGCGGTTGAAACTGTCCGTTTAACGGAACGCGATAGTTCTGGTTCGAGAGGTGGCGTCGAACGGTCGTAGATTGGTACGCATCGTTTACCCCCGGCTGATACGATGGTGGAAGAGGGTGACGGCCGTGCGTAACGCGGACAGCGTGTTGATACTGAATCGGATAAGTTTGGTTCGAAGAACTCGGCTGAGCGGTCTGCTGGTAGCGATTGTTCAGAGGCACGGGATAGTTTTGGCTAATCTGCGGGGGCACACTTTGTTGGCGCCAAAGGTCTCCTCGTCCCGGATAGGTTTGGTTGGCTGAAGTTTCACGATACCGCGGATAAGATTGGACGGCGGAAGTTTGTTGCACACTCGTTTGGTACCGATTATTGACCGACGGCGGATATCTTTGGTCAACGTAAGGCTGTTGGTACAGATTGTTTACCGGATAGGTTACGTCAACAGAATTGGGCGGAATCGTCGACTGGTATTGGTTCACGGTTTGGTTCATCGACGACTGCGACGTGCTGACAGAATTGTGTGGAATAGTCGACTGGTATTGGTTCGCGGTTTGGTACGTCGTCGACTGTGACGTGCTGACGTCTTGAGGTGGTCGTTGCAACAGCGCGGGGTAGTCCCGACTTCCGACGTCGGCCTGTCTCTGCCTCAGCTGGTGGAGCGCCGACGCGGCATCGTTGACCTGCTGACCACCCTGGGGCCGAACCCTTCCGAAATAGAATCTCAAGAAATCGGGCATACTGATGAAGCCGACGATCAGGTGAATGTACCAGTCCAACGCGTCGTAAGGAGGCGACATCGGACCCAGATGTTTCCGTACCTCCTTCATCTCGTACAGACTCCTTTTGAAACGGACCGCGTCGAGGTTGCCGACAAACTTCTCGTACCGATCCCTCATTTCCTGTTTGCTCGTGCGATAGAGGAATTTTTTTTCGAACTCCTCGACGATCGAAATCGCCGCGGGTCTGTTCTTGCACAGGTTGATCAACATTCGACAAGTCGCGACGATCAGGCCTCCCATGAGTTTTCTCAGGCCCTGCAACTGCGCCGATTCGGGTTGTTCGTCAACGGGAACGTACTGACCGCTTCCGGGGGGAACCCAGGCAGTAGTGTCCATCGTGAGCAGCGACGGCAAGCCCTGTTGCGCCGCCACGTCTTGCGACGGTCGCCGCCGAACGTGGACAGGCCCCGCGCTCTCCGCCGCATCTGTCGACGGTCTTCGCCCGACCGTCCGCGAAACGTTTGCCTCCCCCGCGTACGCTGCGAGCGCGGCCAAGGGCGTAGCCACTTCGGAGGCGTCCGAAATCGTTCCCGTAGTCGCGATCAGCAGACTCGCGGGGTCTCTGCAACGTATCCGCCCCCATAACGCCTGCGGCGGTGCCGCCTGTCCGCGCCCTTCGGCAATGTCGCCCGTGTTCGTCGCGAGGACGGACGTAACGTTCGGTGAAGGACTCTCGCCGGCTACTTCTAATGAAGCGACTCTCGACACGGCGGGGGGGTCACTTTCGAAGAGTGACTCGCCTAGCCTTGGACAATTTACAGGCGGTGACACAATAGAAGCCTGGTTAGCTTCAATAATTTGCTGGTCTGGAATTGGAAGGTCTACAGGCGACAACACGATAGAAGTGGGGCTAGCTTCATTAACTGGCTGGTCTTGAATTGGAAGGTTTACAGGCAGTGACACGATAGAAGCGCGGTTAGCTTCAATAACTGTCTGGTCTTTAATTGGAAGCTTTACAGCCGGTGACACCATAGAAGCAAGGTTAGCTTCAATTACTGGCTGGTCTTGAATTGGAAGGTTTACAGGCAGTGACACGATAGCAGCACGGTTAGCTTCAATAACTGGCTCGCTTTGAATTAGAAGCTTTACAGGCAGTGACACGATAGCAGCACGGTTAGCTTCAATAACTGGCTTGCTTTGAATTAGAAGGTTTACAGGCGGAGAAGCGATAGAAGCGGGGTTAGCTTCAATAACTTGCTGGTCTTGAATTGGAAGGTTTACAGGCAGTGACACGATAGAAGCGCGGTGAGCTTCAATAACTGTCTGGTCTTGAATTGGAACTTTTACAGGCGGTGACACGATAGAAGCGGGTTTAACTTCAATATCTGGTTCAACTTGCCCAAGGACACTCGTAAGCGGTGTGACGACACCGGTATCCGGTTCGTCTTGCTCTGGTATACAGGCGCTATACCGGCATACAGGTGGTACACCGCCTGTGCTTGTGAACTCGTCTCGCAGCGAGGTCAGCTGCATCGGGAAGGGAGAGCCGATGTTCAAACTGCAGCTCAGGTATTCGGGTTCCATGTACGAGTCGTAGGGTACGGGAGGCGAGGGGAGCATCGACGGGTACTCAAACGCATCGTCCGCTTCCCGTGTCGTTTCCCGGCGATCGCCTTCCGATTCTTCTCCGAGTTTGCACGCGGACGGTGTATCGGCCGGAGTGGTCGACGCCTCGCGATGCGTTCCGGCAGCGGTTTCCACGTCTCGCGACGTTCGTTCGGCCGATTCCAGCAAGGCCGTAGGAACTTGATTAACGTTATGGCGATGTTTTTCGTGAACATCTACATTAGGAACTAGACCGGTAGTGCGAGGTGAGGGGGGGGATGGAGCCGAAGGATTCGGCACGTTAGGAACCGTTACAGTGTTCGAGGTAGTCGACGACGAGGTTTGCTCAGAGAT
This sequence comes from Isoperla grammatica, assembly GCA_945910005.1. Lineage (NCBI taxonomy): Eukaryota > Metazoa > Arthropoda > Insecta > Plecoptera > Perlodidae > Isoperla > Isoperla grammatica. Next base: position 1,940,468 of record OX246749.1, on the reverse strand, counting down.
CAAGTTGTCAGTGGGAATGGTACTGGAGACGAGATCGCCGACGGTGTTTTTGGAAAGGTACCCGCGGCCCTTCTCCAAACTTTCCGACGAGACGGGAAAGTCGAGGAGCGTCCCGAGAACATTGTTTTCCGTGTCCGTCCTAAGGCAGACCTGGACGTTTTCGTTGCTATCCTCTCTTTCATATTCGAGGTGCATAACGTTAGAGTCTTCAGAAGAATTCATCCGGTTCGGAGTCGACATTAAAGACCGTAACAATTCGTTCTGCTCCGTGGAAGATACATCTGTAGAATTTGCTTCGGCAGCTGCCACCTTCTTGCTGGAATGTTCGTGCGAGTGCTTTCTCCTCTTAGGACTAGACGGTTTGGACTGTCGGTCTATATTCTCCTTGGGCGGATGTCGTTCTCTCTTCTTTGAATCGCATTCCGGTCTTTCTCTTCTTCGTTGGTCTTCTCTTCCACTCTTTTCTTTGTAATGTGACCGGTGGCTTTCATCTTGTCTTCTATCACCTCTGTCTTTGCCATCTGTTGATCTAGACACCACTAGAGGTCGTTTTTTCTGATGTTCCTCTTCTCTACGTTTAGCCGAAGACTCTCTAGAAAGATCGTCGACGTTCGAGCGTTTGTTGGCGTTGGCGAGAGGCTCCTTTTGCTTCGGCGTGCGGGGTTCTTTACTGTCCAACGATGGGACATCCTTCTGTGTCACTCTCTCCTCAGACTTGGTCTCTTGATGACTATGCCCCTTTGGTTTTGCCTTAGAAGAATCCCGTTTCGACAATGAGACATCCTTCTGGGTCACGTTCTCCACAGACTTGGTCTCTTGGTGACCACATCTCTTTGGTTTCACCTTAAAAGATTCCCGTTCTGACAACAAGACATCCTTCTGCGTCACGATCTCCGCAGACTTGTTGTCTTGATGACTATGTCCCTTTGGTTTCGATTTAGAAGATTTCCGTTCCGACGACAAGACATCTTTCTGTGTCACGCTCTCTGCAGACTTGTTGTCTTGATGATTAAGTTCCTTTGGTTTCGATTTAGAAGAGTCCTGTTCCGAGGATGAGACATCTTTCTGTGTCACTCTCTCCACAGACTTGTTCTCTAGGTGACTATGTCCCTTTGGTTTCGCCTTAGAAGAGTCCACTTCCGAGGATAAGACATCCTTCTGCGTCACGATCTCCGCAGACTTGGTCTCTTGATGACTATGTCCCTTTGGTTTCGCCTTGGAAGAGTCCCGTTCGTGGCCGCTTACCAGTTTCGCTTCCGCCTTCCTGGGTGGACCCTCGGACGTCGGACGTTCGCCGTCGACCACACTCGAAGGTCTAGACTTTGACTTTTCCCTGCGTCTTTCCGCCTCATCTCTGCTGCCGTCCTTCCTGCCGCTCTTTTCTTCGGTTCGCACTGGCTTCTCGCTTCGTGTTTTGTCTTTGGTGTCTGCCAATCGCTCCTCTTTTGATTCAGGGTTCTTCGAGTGGGAAACTTTCTGTTTGGTGTGTTGGCTATCTTTGTCGACTGTAGTTGTACGAATTTCTTTGTCTGTCGCCGGTACCGAACGAATTTTATCGAGCTTGTCTGGTAGTTTCTTTTTCGGTTCTAGGCTAGTGTGTGAAGATTTCTGTTTGGTAAGTATGTTGTCTTTGGTTGTTGCCGTTGCACAAGCTTTCATGTCAGATATTGTAGCCGGTAAAATTTTATCCTGTTTGCTTGATGACTTCTTTTTTAGTTCTAGTTCAGAGCTTGGCATGTTTTGTTCAGCATGTTTCTTGTCCTTAGTAGTCGTTGTACATACATCTTTGTCCGACACCCTGTCTGTTCGTATTTTGTCCGCCGGCTTCTCTCCAGGTTTGTTTTTGGGTTCTAGACTAAAGCGTGAAATTTTCCGTTCGGATTGTGGGCTGCCTTTGGACGATGCGTTTGTTTTCATATCCGACACTGTAACTGGTATTTTATCGGGTTTGCTCGACACTTTCTTTTTCGGTTCTAAATTCGATCTGGATATTTTGTGTTCTGTAGGTTGGCTATCTTTGGTTGGTTTCACTTTGTCCGCCTCGATAACGGCGCGAATTTTGTCTGGTACGAACAGTATTTCTATGTCTTTAACAATATCTTCGCTCTGCTTTTGACTAGAAGGCTTTTGTTTGCGGGCCGGCGTGGTGGTTTGAGTTACAGCCTCGCTATGTCTTTTGACGGTCTTGTCTTGAACTTTGCCATTACCTGATGTCTTACAATCCTCGGAAGACCGCCGTACAGGATCCTCACACTGCCTGTGACTAGGTGGCTTTTGTTCTATTGTCTGAGTTACAGCATCGCTATTTCTCCTGACGGTGTTGTTGTGAAATTTGCCACCACCGGACGTCTTACAATCATCGGAAGACCGCCGTACGGGATCTTCGCTCGGCCTGTGACTAGGTGGCTTCTGTTTCGATGTCTGCGTTCCAGCATCACTTTTTCTCCTGACGGTGTTGTCGTGAACTTTGCCACCCCCGGACGTCTTACAGCACTCGGAAGACCTCGCGACGGTTACGCCGCCGTTCGTGCGTGACGACTTGTGTACGCCGGAACGACCGAGTTTGTAATCGCACGTCTTGCTTCTCTTACGCTCGGTCAGAGGAGCGTCGGAGGAATGCGGCCTCTTTGACGCTGAACCACCGTCGGACCGTTCGCGTGGCGGGGGCGAATCTGGCGGGGGCGAATCCAGCCGGGGAGAAACGGTCAGATCGATGACGTCGGCGACTCTCGGCGAGTTGTCGTTGCCGTCGCGTTCCGACGAGGACTCGCTTTCGCCGCTAGATCCGCCGCAATCGGTCGCGTCTACGCCTCCCCTTACGAGACTGAGCAGTACCTCCCGTATCCGCGACTTGGACCTCTTGTCGCGTTGTCTTTTATCCGTCCCGTGCGCTCTCGATCTACGCGACTCATCGCGGTCCTCCCGACCGTCGGAAGAGTGTCTGCGCACCTTCGTCGCCACCTGTCGCTCTTCCTCGCGCGTAGGACTCGCTACGTTTGGGCAAGGAGCGGTTTCGGGCGCACCTTCGGTCGCGTCGAGCTCGAACAGGTACTTGTCTTTGTGTCGCTTCCGTTTCAGTCTGTCTTGGTCCCGACGATCCGACGACCTCCTCGGTTTCTCCGCCTCGACGTTGCTCTCGTTCACTTCCTCGACAGGATCCGCGCCGAAAAGTTCCGTCATTCTTTTGTTAAGAGACGCGTGCTGTGAAGCCCCCGAGTTGGTGTCCGAGGAGCAACTTCTGGACCAGGATTCTTCTTTTTGGGACTGCTTCTTGAAATCGCCCCACAGCACGCAGTAGGGGGCGAGACGAGCCGCGGGAGCCATTGGAACTGAGACTTCTACTTCCGGACGGCCCTCTCGTCCCGTACTTGTACAAACGGGGTCTATGTCTGTGCTGGCATCGGCGACTGAAGGCCGACCGCTCTCCGCGTTACGATGCTGCCTGAAAACAAGACAGACACAACGATTAGTCTGAGACTGAAGTACAAACAGACAGGCACACAGCACACCCGACACTGTGCGTGTGTATGCCTACACGTAGTATATGCGTAAGAAAACAATGCATGCAAGTAGTATATGCGTGAGTATGCAATGCATGCACGTAGTATATGCGTGAGAATGCAATGCATGCATGTAGTATATGCGTGAGAATGCAATGCATGCATGTAGTATATGCGTGAGAATGCAATGCATGCATGTAGTATATGCGTGAGTATGCAATGCATGCACGTAGTATATGCGTGAGAATGCAATGCATGCACGTAGTATATGCGTGAGAATGCAATGCATGCACGAGTAGATGCGATGGAATGCAATGCATGCATGTAGTATATGCGTGAGTATGCAATGCATGCACGAAGTATATGCGTGAGAATGCAATGCATGCACGAGTATATGCGTGAGAATGCAATGCATGCATGTAGTATATGCGTGAGTATGCAATGCATGCACGTAGTATATGCGTAAGAATGCAATGCATGCATGTAGTATATGCGTGAGAATGCAATGCATGCACGTAGTATATGCGTGAGAATGCAATGCATGCACGTAGTATATGCGTGAGAATGCAATGCATGCACCTAGTATATGCGTGAGAATGCAATGCATGCATGTAGTATATGCGTGAGTATGCAATGCATGCACGTAGTATATGCGTGAGTATGCAATGCATGCACGTAGTATATGCGTAAGAATGCAATGCATGCATGTAGTATATGCGTGAGAATGCAATGCATGCACGTAGTATATGCGTGAGAATGCAATGCATGCACGTAGTATATGCGTGAGAATGCAATGCATGCACCTAGTATATGCGTGAGAATTCAATGCATGCACGTAGTATATGCGTAAGAATGCAATGCATGCATGTAGTATATGCGTGAGAATGCAATGCATGCACGTAGTATATGCGTGAGAAGGCAATAAATGCAGGAAGTATATGTGTGAGAATGCAAAGCATGCATGTAGTATATGCATGAGAATGCAAAGCATGCATGTTGTATATGCATGAGAATGCAATGCATGCGTGTAGTATATGCGTGAGAATGCAATGCTTGCACGTAGTATATGCGTGAGAATGCAAGGCATGAATGTAGTATATGCGTGAGAATGCAATGCATGCATGTAATATATGCGTGAGAATGCAAAGCATGCATGCAGTATATGCGTGAGAATGCAATGCTTGCACGTAGTATATGCGTGAGAATGCAATGCATGCATGCAGTATATGCGTGAGAATGCAATGCTTGCACGTAGTATATGCGTGAGAATGCAATGCATGCATGTAGTATATGCGTGAGAATGCAATGCTTGCACGTAGTATATGCGTGAGAATGCAATGCTTGCACGTAGTATATGCGTGAGAATGAAATGCTTGCACGTAGTATATGCGTGAGAATGCAATGCGTGCATGTAGTATATGCGTATGTATGCATGCACGTAGTATATGCGTGAGAATGCAATGCATGCATGTAGTATATGCGTGAGAATGCAATGCTTGCACGTAGTATATGCGTGAGAATGCAATGCTTGCACGTAGTATATGCGTGAGAATGAAATGCTTGCACGTAGTATATGCGTGAGAATGCAATGCGTGCATGTAGTATATGCGTATGTATGCATGCACGTAGTATATGCGTGAGAATGCAATGCATGCATGTAGTATATGCGTGAGAATGCAATGCTTGCACGTAGTATATGCGTGAGAATGCAATGCTTGCACGTAGTATATGCGTGAGAATGAAATGCTTGCACGTAGTATATGCGTGAGAATGCAATGCGTGCATGTAGTATATGCGTATGTATGCATGCACGTAGTATATGCGTGAGAATGCAATGCATGCATGTAGTATATGCGTGAGAATGCAATGCATGCATGTAGTATATGCGTGAGAATGCAATGCTTGCATGTAGAATATGTGTATGTTTGCATGCACGTAGTATGTGCGTGTGTATGCCTGCACGTAGTATGTGCGTGTGTATGCCTGCACGTAGTATGTGCGTGTGTATGCCTGCACGTAGTATGTGCGTGTGTATGCATGCACGTAGTATATGCGTGTGTATGCATGCACGTAGTATGTGCGTGTGTATGCCTGCACGTAGTATATGCGCGTGTATGCATGCACGTAGTATGTGCGTGTGTATGCATGCACGTAGTATGTGCGTGTGTATGCCTGCACGTAGTATGTGCGTGTGTATGCCTGCACGTAGTATGTGCGTGTGTATGCATGCACGTAGTATGTGCGTGTGTATGCATGCACGTAGTATATGCGTGTGTATGCATGCACGTAGTATGTGCGTGTGTATGCCTGCACGTAGTATATGCGTGTGTATGCATGCACGTAGTATGTGCGTGTGTATGCCTGCACGTAGTATGTGCGTGTGTATGCATGCACGTAGTATGTGCGTGTGTATGCATGCACGTAGTATATGCGTGTGTATGCATGCACGTAGTATGTGCGTGTGTATGCCTGCACGTAGTATGTGCGTGTGTATGCATGCACGTAGTATGTGCGTGTGTATGCATGCACGTAGTATATGCGTGTGTATGCATGCACGTAGTATGTGCGTGTGTATGCATGCACGTAGTATATGCGTGTGTATGCATGCACGTAGTATGTGCGTGTGTATGCATGCACGTAGTATATGCGTGTGTATGCATGCACGTAGTATGTGCGTGTGTATGCCTGCACGTAGTATGTGCGTGTGTATGCATGCACGTAGTATGTGCGTGTGTATGCATGCACGTAGTATATGCGTGTGTATGCATGCACGTAGTATGTGCGTGTGTATGCCTGCACGTAGTATATGCGTGTGTATGCATGCACGTAGTATGTGCGTGTGTATGCATGCACGTAGTATGTGCGTGTGTATGCCTGCACGTAGTATGTGCGTGTGTATGCATGCACGTAGTATGTGCGTGTGTATGCCTGCACGTAGTATATGCGTGTGTATGCATGCACGTAGTATATGCGTGTGTATGCATGCACGTAGTATGTGCGTGTGTATGCCTGCACGTAGTATGTGCGTGTGTATGCATGCACGTAGTATGTGCGTGTGTATGCCTGCACGTAGTATATGCGTGTGTATGCATGCACGTAGTATGTGCGTGTGTATGCCTGCACGTAGTATGTGCGTGTGTATGCATGCACGTAGTATGTGCGTGTGTATGCCTGCACGTAGTATATGCGTGTGTATGCATGCACGTAGTATGTGCGTGTGTATGCCTGCACGTAGTATATGCGTGAGTATGCATGCACGTAGTATGTGCGTGTGTATGCATGCACGTAGTATGTGAGTGTGTATGCCTGCACGTAGTATATGCGTGTGTATGCATGCACGTAGTATGTGCGTGTGTATGCATGCACGTAGTATGTGCGTGTGTATGCCTGCACGTAGTATATGCGTGTGTGCATGCACGTAGTATATGCGTGTGTATGCAATGCATGCACGTAGTATATGCGTGAGAATGCAATGCATGCACCTAGTATATGCGTGAGAATTCAATGCATGCACGTAGTATATGCGTAAGAATGCAATGCATGCATGTAGTATATGCGTGAGAATGCAATGCATGCACGTAGTATATGCGTGAGAAGGCAATAAATGCAGGAAGTATATGTGTGAGAATGCAAAGCATGCATGTAGTATATGCATGAGAATGCAAAGCATGCATGTTGTATATGCATGAGAATGCAATGCATGCGTGTAGTATATGCGTGAGAATGCAATGCTTGCACGTAGTATATGCGTGAGAATGCAAGGCATGAATGTAGTATATGCGTGAGAATGCAATGCATGCATGTAATATATGCGTGAGAATGCAAAGCATGCATGCAGTATATGCGTGAGAATGCAATGCTTGCACGTAGTATATGCGTGAGAATGCAATGCATGCATGCAGTATATGCGTGAGAATGCAATGCTTGCACGTAGTATATGCGTGAGAATGCAATGCATGCATGTAGTATATGCGTGAGAATGCAATGCTTGCACGTAGTATATGCGTGAGAATGCAATGCTTGCACGTAGTATATGCGTGAGAATGAAATGCTTGCACGTAGTATATGCGTGAGAATGCAATGCGTGCATGTAGTATATGCGTATGTATGCATGCACGTAGTATATGCGTGAGAATGCAATGCATGCATGTAGTATATGCGTGAGAATGCAATGCTTGCACGTAGTATATGCGTGAGAATGCAATGCTTGCACGTAGTATATGCGTGAGAATGAAATGCTTGCACGTAGTATATGCGTGAGAATGCAATGCGTGCATGTAGTATATGCGTATGTATGCATGCACGTAGTATATGCGTGAGAATGCAATGCATGCATGTAGTATATGCGTGAGAATGCAATGCTTGCACGTAGTATATGCGTGAGAATGCAATGCTTGCACGTAGTATATGCGTGAGAATGAAATGCTTGCACGTAGTATATGCGTGAGAATGCAATGCGTGCATGTAGTATATGCGTATGTATGCATGCACGTAGTATATGCGTGAGAATGCAATGCATGCATGTAGTATATGCGTGAGAATGCAATGCATGCATGTAGTATATGCGTGAGAATGCAATGCTTGCATGTAGAATATGTGTATGTTTGCATGCACGTAGTATGTGCGTGTGTATGCCTGCACGTAGTATGTGCGTGTGTATGCCTGCACGTAGTATGTGCGTGTGTATGCCTGCACGTAGTATGTGCGTGTGTATGCATGCACGTAGTATGTGCGTGTGTATGCATGCACGTAGTATATGCGTGTGTATGCATGCACGTAGTATGTGCGTGTGTATGCCTGCACGTAGTATATGCGCGTGTATGCATGCACGTAGTATGTGCGTGTGTATGCATGCACGTAGTATGTGCGTGTGTATGCCTGCACGTAGTATGTGCGTGTGTATGCCTGCACGTAGTATGTGCGTGTGTATGCATGCACGTAGTATGTGCGTGTGTATGCATGCACGTAGTATATGCGTGTGTATGCATGCACGTAGTATGTGCGTGTGTATGCCTGCACGTAGTATATGCGTGTGTATGCATGCACGTAGTATGTGCGTGTGTATGCCTGCACGTAGTATGTGCGTGTGTATGCATGCACGTAGTATGTGCGTGTGTATGCATGCACGTAGTATATGCGTGTGTATGCATGCACGTAGTATGTGCGTGTGTATGCCTGCACGTAGTATGTGCGTGTGTATGCATGCACGTAGTATGTGCGTGTGTATGCATGCACGTAGTATATGCGTGTGTATGCATGCACGTAGTATGTGCGTGTGTATGCATGCACGTAGTATATGCGTGTGTATGCATGCACGTAGTATGTGCGTGTGTATGCATGCACGTAGTATATGCGTGTGTATGCATGCACGTAGTATGTGCGTGTGTATGCCTGCACGTAGTATGTGCGTGTGTATGCATGCACGTAGTATGTGCGTGTGTATGCATGCACGTAGTATATGCGTGTGTATGCATGCACGTAGTATGTGCGTGTGTATGCCTGCACGTAGTATATGCGTGTGTATGCATGCACGTAGTATGTGCGTGTGTATGCATGCACGTAGTATGTGCGTGTGTATGCCTGCACGTAGTATGTGCGTGTGTATGCATGCACGTAGTATGTGCGTGTGTATGCCTGCACGTAGTATATGCGTGTGTATGCATGCACGTAGTATATGCGTGTGTATGCATGCACGTAGTATGTGCGTGTGTATGCCTGCACGTAGTATGTGCGTGTGTATGCATGCACGTAGTATGTGCGTGTGTATGCCTGCACGTAGTATATGCGTGTGTATGCATGCACGTAGTATGTGCGTGTGTATGCCTGCACGTAGTATATGCGTGAGTATGCATGCACGTAGTATGTGCGTGTGTATGCATGCACGTAGTATGTGAGTGTGTATGCCTGCACGTAGTATATGCGTGTGTATGCATGCACGTAGTATGTGCGTGTGTATGCATGCACGTAGTATGTGCGTGTGTATGCCTGCACGTAGTATATGCGTGTGTGCATGCACGTAGTATATGCGTGTGTATGCAATGCATGCACGTAGTATGTGAGTGTGTATGCAATGCATGCACGTAGTATATGCGTGTGTATGCAATGCATGCACGTAGTATGTGAGTGTGTATGCCTGCACGTAGTATATGCGTGTGTATGCATGCACGTAGTATGTGCGTGTGTATGCAATGCATGCACGTAGTATGTGAGTGTGTATGCAATGCATGCACGTAGTATATGCGTGTGTATGCAATGCATGCACGTAGTATGTGAGTGTGTATGCCTGCACGTAGTATATGCGTGTGTATGCCTGCACGTAGTATATGCGTGTGCGCCTGCACGTAGTATGTGCGTGTGTATGCCTGCACGTAGTATGTGCGTGTGTATGCCTGCACGTAGTATGTGCGTGTGTATGCATGCACGTAGTATGTGCGTGTGTATGCATGCACGTAGTATGTGCGTGTGTATGCCTGCACGTAGTATGTGCGTGTGTATGCCTGCACGTAGTATGTGCGTGTGTATGCCTGCACGTAGTATGTGCGTGTGTATGCATGCACGTAGTATGTGCGTGTGTATGCCTGCACGTAGTATGTGCGTGTTGACCTGCACGTAGTATGTGCTTGTGTATGCCTGCACGTAGTATGTGCGTGTGTATGCCTGCACGTAGTATGTGCGTGTGTATGCCTGCACGTAGTATGTGCGTGTTTACCTGCACGTAGTATATGCGAGTGTATGCCTGCACGTAGTATGTGCGTGTGTATGCCTGCACGTAGTATGTGCGTGTTGACCTGCACGTAGTATGTGCGTGTGCACCTGCACGTAGTGATGTGTAATGCCTGTGTGTGCCTGCACGTAGTATGTGCGTGTGTATGCCTGCACGTAGTATGTGCGTGTGTATGCCTGCACGTAGTATGTGCGTGTTGACCTGCACGTAGTATGTGCTTGTGTATGCCTGCACGTAGTATGTGCGTGTGTATGACACCACGTAGTATGTGCGTGTGTATGCCTGCACGTAGTATGTGCGTGTTGACCTGCACGTAGTATGTGCGTGTTGACCTGCACGTAGTATGTGCGTGTTTACCTGCACGTAGTATGTGCGTGTTGACCTGCACGTAGTATGTGCGTGTGTATGCCTGCACGTAGTATGTGCGTGTGTATGCCTGCACGTAGTATGTGCGTGTGTATGCATGCACGTAGTATGCGCGTGTGTATGCCTGCACGTAGTATGTGCGTGTGTATGCCTGCACGTAGTAAGTGCCTGTGTATGCCTGCACGTAGTATGTGCGTGTGTATGTATGCACGTAGTATGTGCGTGTGTATGCATGCACGTAGTATGTGCGTGTGTATGCCTGCACGTAGTATGTGCGTGTGTATGCCTGCACGTAGTATGTGCGTGTGGTTGCCTGCACGTAAGATGTGCGTGTGTATGCCTGCACGTAGTATGTGCGTGTGTATGCCTGCACGTTGTATATGCGTGTGTATGCCTGTACGTAGTATGTGCGTGTGTTTACCTTCACGTAGTATGTGCGTGTGTATGCCTGCACGTAGTATGTGCGTGTTGACCTGCACGTAGTATATGCGTGTGTTTACCTTCACGTAGTATATGCGTGTGTATGCATGCACGTAGTATGTGCGTGTGTATGCCTGCACGTAGTATGTGCGTGTGTATGCCTGCACGACGTATGTGCGTGTTTACCTGCACGTAGTATATGCGAGTGTATGCCTGCACGTAGTATGTGCGTGTGTATGCCTGCACGTAGTATGTGCGTGTTGACCTGCACGTAGTATGTGCGTGTGTATGCATGCACGTAGTATGTGAGTGTGTATGCCTGCACGTAGTATGTGCGTGTGTATGCCTGCACGTAGTATGTGCGTGTTGACCTGCACGTAGTGATGTGTAATGCCTGTGTGTGCCTGCACGTAGTATGTGCGTGTGTATGCCTGCACGTAGTATGTGCGTGTTAATGCCTGCACGTAGTATGTGCGTGTGTATGCCTGCACGTAGTATGTGCGTGTGTATGCCTGCACGTAGTATGTGCGTGTGTATGCCTGCACGTAGTATGTGAGTGTGTATGCCTGCACGTAGTATGTGCGTGTGTATGCCTGCACGTAGTATGTGCGTGTTGACCTGCACGTAGTATGTGCTTGTGTATGCCTGCACGTAGTATGTGCGTGTGTATGACACCACGTAGTATGTGCGTGTGTATGCCTGCACGTAGTATGTGCGTGTTGACCTGCACGTAGTATGTGCGTGTTGACCTGCACGTAGTATGTGCGTGTTGACCTGCACGTAGTATGTGCGTGTTTACCTGCACGTAGTATGTGCGTGTTGACCTGCACGTAGTATGTGCGTGTGTATGCCTGCACGTAGTATGTGCGTGTGTATGCCTGCACGTAGTATGTGCGTGTTGACCTGCACGTAGTATGTGCGTGTGTATGACTGCACGTAGTATATGCGTGTGTATGCATGCACGTAGTATATGCGTGTGTATGCCTGCACGTAGTATGCGCGTGTGTATGCCTGCACGTAGTAAGTGCCTGTGTATGCCTGCACGTAGTATGTGCGTGTGTATGCCTGCACGTAGTATGTGCGTGTGGTTGCCTGCACGTAAGATGTGCGTGTGTATGCCTGCACGTAGTATGTGCGTGTGTATGCCTGCACGTTGTATATGCGTGTGTATGCCTGTACGTAGTATGTGCGTGTGTATGCCTGCACGTAGTATGTGCGTGTGTTTACCTTCACGTAGTATATGCGTGTGCGCCTGCACGTAGTTATGTGTAATGCGTGTGTGTGCCTGCACGTAGTATGTGCGTGTGTATGCATGCACGTAGTATGTGAGTGTGTATGCATGCACGTAGTATGTGAGTGTGTATGCATGCACGTAGTATGTGCGTGTGTATGCATGCACGTAGTATGTGAGTGTGTGTGCATGCACGTAGTATGTGAGTGTGTATGCATGCACGTAGTATGTGCGTGTGTATGCCTGCACGTAGTATGTGCGTGTATATGCCTGCACGTTGTATATGCGTGTGTATGCCTGTACGTAGTATGTGCGTGTGTATGCCTGCACGTAGTATGTGCGTGTGTATGCCTGCACGTAGTATGTGCGTGTATATGCCTGCACGTTGTATATGCGTGTGTATGCCTGTACGTAGTATGTGCGTGTGTATGCCTGCACGTAGTATGTGCGTGTGTTTACCTTCACGTAGTATATGCGTGTGCGCCTGCACGTAGTATGTGCGTGTGTATGCCTGCACGTAGTATGTGCGTGTGTATGCCTGCACGTAGTATGTGCGTGTGTATGCCTGCACGTAGTATATGTGTGTGTATGCCTGCACGTAGTATGTGTGTGTATGCATGCACGTAGTATGTGCGTGTGTATGCCTGCACGTAGTATATGTGTGTGTATGCCTGCACGTAGTATGTGTGTGTATGCATGCACGTAGTATGTGCGTGTGTATGCATGCACGTAGTATGTGCGTGTGTATGCCTGTACGTAGTTTATGCGTGTGTATGCCTGCACGTAGTATGTGCGTGTGTATGCATGCACGTAGTATGTGCGTGTGTATGCCTGCACGTTGTATATGCGTGTGTATGCCTGTACGTAGTATGTGCGTGTGTATGCCTGCACGTAGTATGTGCGTGTGTTTACCTTCACGTAGTATATGCGTGTGCGCCTGCACGTAGTTATGTGTAATGCGTGTGTGTGCCTGCACGTAGTATGTGCGTGTGTATGCCTGCACGTTGTATATGCGTGTGTATGCCTGTACGTAGTATGTGCGTGTGTATGCCTGCACGTAGTATGTGCGTGTGTATGCCTGCACGTAGTATGTGCGTGTTGACCTGCACGTAGTATGTGCGTGTGTATGACTGCACGTAGTATATGCGTGTGTATGCATGCACGTAGTATATGCGTGTGTATGCCTGCACGTAGTATGCGCGTGTTTACCTGCACGTAGTATGTGCGTGTTGACCTGCACGTAGTATGTGCGTGTGTATGCCTGCACGTAGTATGTGCGTGTGTATGCCTGCACGTAGTATGTGCGTGTGTATGCCTGCACGTAGTATGTGCGTGTTGACCTGCACGTAGTATGTGCGTGTGTATGACTGCACGTAGTATATGCGTGTGTATGCATGCACGTAGTATATGCGTGTGTATGCCTGCACGTAGTATGCGCGTGTGTATGCCTGCACGTAGTAAGTGCCTGTGTATGCCTGCACGTAGTATGTGCGTGTGTATGCCTGCACGTAGTATGTGCGTGTGGTTGCCTGCACGTAAGATGTGCGTGTGTATGCCTGCACGTAGTATGTGCGTGTGTATGCCTGCACGTTGTATATGCGTGTGTATGCCTGTACGTAGTATGTGCGTGTGTATGCCTGCACGTAGTATGTGCGTGTGTTTACCTTCACGTAGTATATGCGTGTGCGCCTGCACGTAGTTATGTGTAATGCGTGTGTGTGCCTGCACGTAGTATGTGCGTGTGTATGCCTGCACGTAGTATATGAGTGTGTATGCCTGCACGTAGTATATGCGTGTGTATGCGTGCACGTAGTATGTGCGTGTGTATGCCTGCACGTAGTATGTGCGTGTGTATGCATGCACGTAGTATGTGCGTGTGTATGCCTGCACGTAGTATGTGCGTGTGTATGCATGCACGTAGTATGTGAGTGTGTATGCATGCACGTAGTATGTGCCTGTGTATGCCTGCACGTAGTATATGCGTGTGTATGCCTGCACGTAGTATGTGCGTGTGTATGCCTGCACGTAGTATATGCGTGTGTATGCATGCACGTAGTATGTGCGTGTGTATGCCTGCACGTAGTATGTGCGTGTGTATGCCTGCACGTAGTATATGCGTGTGTATGCATGCACGTAGTATGTGCGTGTGTATGCATGCACGTAGTATGTGCGTGTGTATGCATGCACGTAGTATGTGCCTGTGTATGCCTGCACGTAGTATGTGCGTGTGTATGCCTGCACGTAGTATGTGCGTGTGTATGCCTACACGTAGTATGTGCGTGTGTATGCCTACACGTAGTATATGCGTGTGTATGCATGCACGTAGTATGTGCGTGTGTATGCCTGCACGTTGTATATGCGTGTGCGCCTGCACGTAGTATGTGCGTGTGTATGCCTGCACGTAGTATGTGCGTGTGTATGCCTGCACGTAGTATATGCGTGTGTATGCATGCACGTAGTATGTGAGTGTGTATGCCTGCACGTAGTATGTGCGTGTGTATGCCTGCACGTAGTATGTGCGTGTGTATGCCTACACGTAGTATATGCGTGTGTATGCATGCACGTAGTATGTGCGTGTGTATGCCTGCACGTTGTATATGCGTGTGCGCCTGCACGTAGTATGTGCGTGTGTATGCCTGCACGTAGTATGTGCGTGTGTATGCATGCACGTAGTATATGCGTGTGCGCCTGCACGTAGTATGTGCGTGTGTATGCCTGCACGTAGTATGTGCGTGTGTATGCCTGCACGCAGTATGTGCGTGTGTATGCATGCACGTAGTATATGCGTGTGTATGCCTGCACGTAGTATGTGCGTGTGTATGCCTGCACGTAGTATGTGCGTGTGTATGCATGCACGTAGTATGTGCGTGTGTATGCCTGCACGTAGTATGTGCGTGTGTATGCCTGCACGTAGTATGTGCGTGTGTATGCCTGCACGCAGTATGTGCGTGTGTATGCATGCACGTAGTATATGCGTGTGTATGCCTGCACGTAGTATGTGCGTGTGTATGCCTGCACGTAGTATGTGCGTGTGTATGCATGCACGTAGTATGTGCGTGTGTATGCATGCACGTAGTATGTGCGTGTGTATGCCTGCACGTAGTATGTGCGTGTGTATGCCTGCACGTAGTATGTGCGTGTGTATGCCTGCACGTAGTATATGCGTGTGTATGCCTGCACGTAGTATGTGAGTGTGTATGCATGCACGTAGTATGTGCGTGTGTATGCATGCACGTAGTATATGCGTGTGTATGCCTGCACGTAGTATGTGCGTGTGTATGCCTGCACGTAGTATGTGCGTGTGTATGCCTGCACGTAGTATGTGCGTGTGTATGCCTGCACGTAGTATGTGCGTGTGTATGCCTGCACGTAGTATATGCGTGTGTATGCCTGCACGTAGTATGTGCGTGTGTATGCCTGCACGTAGTATGTGCGTGTGTATGCCTGCACGTAGTATGTGCGTGTGTATGCCTGCACGTAGTATGTGCGTGTGTATGCCTGCACGTAGTATGTGCGTGTGTATGCCTGCACGTAGTATGTGCGTGTGTATGCATGCACGTAGTATGTGAGTGTGTATGCCTGTACGTAGTATGTGCGTGTGTATGCCTGCACGTAGTATATGCGTGTGTATGCCTGCACGTAGTATGTGCGTGTGTATGCCTGCACGTAGTATGTGCGTGTGTATGCCTGCACGTAGTATGTGCGTGTGTATGCCTGCACGTAGTATGTGAGTGTGTATGCCTGCACGTAGTATGTGCGTGTGTATGCCTGCACGTAGTATGTGCGTGTGTATGCCTGCACGTAGTATGTGCGTGTGTATGCCTGCACGTAGTATGTGCGTGTGTATGCATGCACGTAGTATGTGCGTGTGTATGCCTGTACGTAGTATGTGCGTGTGTATGCCTGCACGTAGTATGTGCGTGTGTATGCCTGCACGTAGTATGTGCGTGTGTATGCCTGCACGTAGTATGTGCGTGTGTATGCCTGCACGTAGTATGTGCGTGTGTATGCATGCACGTAGTATGTGCGTGTGTATGCATGCACGTTGTATATGCGTGTGTATGCCTGCACGTAGTATGTTCGTGTGTATGCCTGCACGTAGTATGTGCGTGTGTTTACCTTCACGTAGTATATGCGTGTGCACCTGCACGTAGTGATGTGTAATGCGTGTGAGCGTACACGTACAGTGCGTGTCTGCTTGTACAGTGCGCGGCTGAGTATGGAAGGGGGGGGGGGGGGGGGGGGGGGGGGGGGGGTGCCTACCTCCTTGTCCAGTCTCGCACCCTCTTCTCGGAGAGTCGCGTCAAGTTGACCCGGGGCGTCTGAAGGAACAGTTGTCGGTAGGCTAAGCGGCTTGTTTCGATAAATTCAACTGAGAACGGATCCTGCAACAAAAGAGACAGAGATACTATAGTCAATGCCTCTCTCCTCTCTCCCTCCCTAACTCTCCTCTTGGAGCCAACACATTACACGAGGTACCGCCAGCCGCCGTGGGATGGCGCCACGAGAGACCTAGTTTCCCGCCAGACGCAACACATGACACGAGATACCGCCAGCCGCCGTGGGATGGCGCCACGAGAGACCTAGTTTCCCGCCAGACGCAACACATCACACGAGGTACTGCCAGACGCCGTGGGATGGCGCCACGAGAGACCTACTTTCCCGCCAGACGCAACACATGTCACGAGGTACCGCCAGCGGCCGTGGGATCGCGCCACGGTGTCTACAAAAGAGCGCGAGACAACGCGACCCAGTTTCCCGCCAGACAGATGCTCGCCTATCAAATCAACACACGTGGTTTGGCCGGCTACTCTGCAAGCACGTGCGGCGCCGCGCGCAAACAAGTTCATTCCTGCGTACGAACAATGCAGAGCGGAAGTGCGGGGTTCGACGCCCGGTCCAAACTATTGTTGTGGTTTTTCTTAAACTTTGCAATCTCATTCAAATACAAATAAGCGGATAACTATGCCGACATTGAATCTTTAATACCTTCTCATCTCATAGGCGTTCACAGAGAGGGGGAGGGGGGGGGTGATTGAGGGAACTTGCCCCATCCAGCTCTTGCCTGCGTTCTTTTCTTATCTACTTTTCATTTGTGCATACCATAATTATCAATCACAAGTAGCGCACATAAAACATTGTGCCTCAAACTGACTGAATTGCAACTATTTGAAATATACTACTATTGCGTCATTTTATTCAATTATTTTCCATAGTATTACGTTCCGTCTCGAAAAGGTGTCTAATTAAAGGAATAGTCAGATGAAGAACTAAAAAATCACCAATTAGTCATTAGTACATGAAATTCAGTTATGTGTAAAATACAATTGATATAGGTTGCTTCAATGCAAGAAAAAAAATAGTGAACAATTAGCTATTCTACTAGATTCCCTTCGGCAGCTCTTGCTGCATTTTTCTTCTAAAGCGTAGTGTAACTGTATCGGTTCTGAGGTCGCTGGCGCCTTCCCGATAGACAGAGGACTCATTGTGTTATACGAGACCAGCCCGCGCTCCGCGAAACGCTCGGCGACTGCGGACAGTACCGCTCAAAACAAATTGCAGCTTTTCTACTACATCATGACACAAAAAAATTAATTGCAGGGCATGTTGTAGAAGTAAACGTTCGTACTAAGAAGCATGTTATCGGTAGAGAAACGATGCACATTAAACCTCCTGATCGATTTTTGATCAGTGCCCTATTTTAGCGGTGGTTTTACTTTCTCAAGGCAACATTTTTTTTATATGGGAATTACCATGAGAAAAGTTGCTCGGTGCTACTTGGTAGCACCAAACCAAATAATCGCGTTTTCTTTAATTTTTTTAACCGCCTGCTTTTAA
>OX246749.1:1899870-1922189 GCA_945910005.1 Isoperla grammatica | reverse complement strand
TTATGAGTTCAGTAGCAGAGAAGAAGATAGGTTTTAATTATTTTCTCTGTAGTTTGCTCAGAATAAAAAGTGAGTGTAAATGTTTTTAATCAGTTATATATTTTAGATATACTACTAAACAACGCTTTAAGCCTATATATTTTGTTTGTTTATCTATAAGCCTAGCTAGTCTCGAGAGTCTACCCACAATTTCAATGCCGCAGACAAACATATTATCCAGTTGCATTCTAATAGTTGACACGGGCCATGTCATGTATATTACAGTATATGCAAACACGTTGGTCACCAACAAACACCAATTCTAAAACATTTAAAGTGTGCTAGAAATGAATAGAAATGCGTATCGCACGCACATCTCGAAAAAACGAAACACTTACCCTGCAGTGAATCCAACGTTCATGATTAGGTAGCCGAAAACAACACATGTCTATCAATTATTCTATTATATCGATACAGAGGTCGTAGCGAGTGATAAGTAAAACAGTCTGTTCTCTTAGACAGTCGGTCTTGCACTGAATGAACCACCGAGCCCCGCAGATCGCAGCGCCCCTAGCGGCGCAACAAACAACTCATCCCCAATATTATTTTTATATTTTTATTTTATTGTTGTATTCCTGTCCATGAAAGGACAGGATGGCCAGTGTAGGGTTATGGGCATGCCCATACCCTCTTTAGTCTACAGGTACATACAATAACACAAATTACATACAATTATAATGAAGTTAAAAGTTACAAAGTGAAATAGATGGAGAGGAAGTTATAGTATAATGGATATTTGAATTTCTGTCTGAAGGATAAGGTTATAGGGCGAGTTATTATGGAACCTGGCAGACTTGGGTATCATTATTATAATAATAGATACCGTGGCGTGGGCGCCTAACAGTATAGGGTCGTGTTTTGTCACGTTAGTTTGTCTCCGTGCCGGTTGTCAGGGGGCGTAACGAAGGGGGAACACGGTACATCGACCCCCCCCCCCCCCCGCCGAAATGAAATATTCAAGTTAAGTGTAGGCCTGCTCTGTTTATAAACTTTCTAGACGATGTTATTGGGATTGTACGTTCAATAAATAAATAAAATAATAAAAATACATTCACATTTTTAGAGTCTACACACTCGGTAACGAAACCGATTTTCAGTGCGGAGACTTTAATTTAAAGCGACTAAACCAACCCTGTAGGCTCCGAACACCATCGACGAGTGAGCGATAACCAATCAAAGATCGATATTTCAAATACGAAACATATGTATCAGTGGTTATTTGGTTTGTACGTACGTCAAACATGGATGATGCAACATTGGCTAATGGAGACGATAAGTGTGGATGAAATGTGAAAAACGTCACAAGGGGAGTCGAGCAACCGAGGTCACGGCAAGTGGGAGGGGAAATCTACCGTCGAACAGTGGGGGGAGGGGGGGGGGGGGTACATGGTCCCCTTTCGTCGCCTCTCACGACTAGCGAGCAGAGTTGCATAAGCTAATTAGGCTGGAGCCTAGGGCGTCGAAATTTCGTCATGCGCGTAAATTACCTCATCGTCGCCATGCGCCCCCCCCCCCCCCCCCCCCCCCTATCGAGGGTCGAGGCGTGTAACTCCTAACTATTCAACGGGCGAGACTGGGGCCGGTGAAATTATTATACAATTTAGTGAGTTGCAATGTATTAGCTGCCTACTTTAGGGGCCTACTTTTTTTTTTGTTACCTTAAATCCATAAAATCCATGCACATGTTTTCCTAGGTCGTTTAAAATAACTTCGGTAATGCTTTCGTCATCAATCAATGACGTGTTTACGGTCTCGGCCAACCCGAGCAGGTATCTGAATTAGCCACGGCCGCTGGTTGGCACCCCTCACCCACCCACCCGTGACGGAAGCATTACCGACGATGTTGGACGAGTGTAGCATGTTGAATGTAGGTGGTGGCGTATCTTCTTATTGGGCGCCAAATGTCTTTATCCGGCCCTGGCTCTATTCTACGAGGGTTCTATCTACTTCGGGCCTATTTTTAGACGGGTCTTATAAATTAAACACACCTGTAAGCGGCTGCGAAGCCCTGTCAACAAACACTTACCCTACAGCGAATCTTGCGCCCCCGGTTGTGTATCCACAAAGAACACATGTCACTTGTATATGTCGATAGTCTTTTGTATATCGATAGTTGCTTAAATATATCGATAGTCGCTTGTATATCGATAGGGGTCGTAGCGAGCGATAATAGAAACACGTCTGTTCTGTTCGAAAGTCGCCCTTGTACTGACTGAAGACTGACTCACTGGCAGGGTAGATGCTTGAGCTCCCTTCCCGCCAACCACTGCGCCCCTATTGGTCGAAGCGGCAATAATCCCCCTTCCTTAGCAACCCAGCCCCCCCTCCCAACCCTCGACAAAACCATTAGGCAAACAAAACTCGATTCATAATAGTATTACTAATAGTATATTATAGCACAGTCGTCGTTCTTTTCCTAGAAGTTAGTTTATCCGAACGGTTCCGAGGTACGAGATAACATTCAGGCTACCCCTAATTATGTTTCGTTTTTCAAATAAAAAAATTAAAAAAACGTTTTTTTCAATTATGTTTTCGTTTTTTTTTTGTTTTTTTGGTTATGTTTCTGTTTCATCATGTTGCACCATCGATGACGTCATTAGGGGGGGCGGGGCTCAAAGTACATGCACACTTGTGTGGCCAATGAGACGCCGATGACCTCATTGTGGGAGGGGCTTAAAGTGTTACAGGGGGCCGTGTGGTATTCTCTTGCAGGACAGATATAGACAGGGTGGTCAATACATTGTTGGGGGGATAATTGGTCAGTGTGCTTTCATTTTTAAGTTGCAGTACTTTTAAAACACTATTGTCTAGTAACCAGTGCATAGGCACCGTTTATAATGAGGGGTCAACGCACTTCTCCTTGTAAATTGGGCTAAACCAAAGATTCAGTAATCTTTGGCTAAACACTTGTTAGTAGCTTCCTATTTATTTATTTATCTAATGAATTGGCCCCATACAGCATTTTATGCCATTTAACAGTGACCAGTATAACAATGGATGATTAACAACGATGCATGATAATGAGGAAGGGAGGAGGGGAAGCCTGGTACCGGCACGTAGCCTACTCCTGTCAAAAAGTACCAAGGGGACCATCAGCTTTACGTCCCATCCGAAAGGACGGTTTAACTGGACTGCCGAGCACTTGACGAGAAGAACGAAACTGTTACACAAGCTTTCGAACACTCCAATCTGCTCTAACCAACGGTAACTTAGTGTTTCAGAGTAGAGTGGTCACCCATCTACCTCCTGACCTAGCCCGGGGTTGCTTAACTTTGGTGTTCGTATCGTATGGGAGCGCGACCGCGGCTAAACCGTTGGCGCATTAGTTGAATTTTACAAAATCGTGCTGTGATTGGTAGATATGTGTCCTCGGACTCCACGTGGAGCGCTGTTACCTGTTTTTCCCCAGACACTTGTAGCAATTATAGCACAAAGGGCAGCTTATCTTATCTAATGGATCTTAGACTTCGGAACCAATCGAATGAACAAACTTTACTGCAACGTAGGTACACTATTTTGCCACCGTGAAGCTGCACTCAATAAAATCATATAGGTACAGCTCATACCGGGGGGCGGTAGCGCGGAGGGGGGGGGGGGTAAATAGGGGGTACAGCTCATACCGGGGGCGGTAGCGAGGAAACGGGGTGAATATGTAGTTCGATCGCCTCCCTCCCTCCCCCCACTCCCGGGAATTAAAATGGGATAATATTCAATTTAATGTATTCGAGACATTAAAACAGTTGCATGTACTTTTTCGAAACCTTCGTCTCATCGCCGCGTATGAAACATAAAACCTGTTATTATCAAAAACACGATTTGACCGAATTGTCTACAGACCAGACAGGCTACAATCTATTACAACGTGGTATTGAATTTTCAATTAGGATCCCCCCCCCCCAAAAAAAAGAAATGACCCGAAATTAAGCACTGTCCACAGGGGGGTATATTATGTCTACATACGCTATGTAATAAACAGGCTAACGGGGCCTTGGTTGGCTTCTTTGCTGCCCTCTCAACCAAGGTCAACTTGATCTCCGCCTAGCGGGGGCTCGTCGAACTCACAAGTTGTGAGTAAGAGAGGGCGGGGCCAAGTGGGAGGACAAATCTTCAGTTGTCAGTTCGACGAACCTCCTCTAGGCGGAGAGCAAATAGACCATGGTTGGATTGATTGATTGACTAATGGAGCTTAACGTCTCATATTTGTGCAACAATGGCTAATCGAGACGATGAGCGGGTGATGATGAAGATGAGAAAGATGACGATGAAGAATAAAGCCACATCCGAAGAATCAGATCCATTGTACGTCACGTGGGTCGTCATATGGGAGTCCAGCAAGGGAGGGCAGGGCCAAGTGGTAGGAGAAATATTCAGTGGAACACTGGGGGGGGGGGGGGGGAAATGGACAGTGTCTCCTTTTGTCGCCTCTTTCGACTAGCAGAGTCACTCTGAGCCTATTCTACCCCGAACCGAGACGGGTCTCCTTTCGTCGCCTCTTACGACTAGCAGAGTCACTCTGGGCATATTCTTCCCCGGGCCAGACGGGCACCATGGTTGGAATATATTAATAATATGCGTTTATATATCAATTACAATGTGCGTTATCTGATAAGGGTCAGTTGTCGGCCGATAGTCTCAAGGTTAGCAGTATCACAAGTAGCAACACTTGTTGAATGAATAAATAAAACAAGCTGTTGTTATCACAAGTTTGTAAATATTAACCTCCAGTAGTCACGAGTTCGTGGTCTCACATCTGGTGCACAGAACCACATCCGGTCAAGAAAACCACATCCGGTCAAGAGAACCACATCCGGTCAAGAGACCCTGACCAACGCAACGATCTTGGCTGGCTGTCTCATACGAAGTAAGCTACCTACATATCGTCTTACAATAACTTCGGTAATGCCTTCGTCATCAATCAATGACGTGTTTACGGTCCCGGCCAACCCGAGCAGATATCTGAATTAGCCACGGCCGCTGGTTGACTGCCGCTCACCCACCCGTGACGGAAGCATTACCGAAGATGTTGTACGACGACTATACATTATAATCAGTATGTTTTTTTATTTATAATTTATTTTATTATTAATTATCTACTAATTAATCATCCAAATAACAACGCTAATGGTTATAATATTTCATTCAGTCTTTAGGGCTTAGCAGAACACAGTACGCTGTTGACTCAGATTTGCGATTTCAAAGTCCATTCTTGAGATATAATTTAAAAATAAAAAATGTTCTGCGTTCATTGACTCACCAATATAGTAGTAGTAGTAGTAATAGTATGGCGGCGAAGGCCAGTATCGTGTTGAAGGTGCTCCGGGTTTTAAGCATTATTTTAATAGTGAAACTAGCCGGATCCACTGGGAAAATGTACGTGCGGGAAGAGTTTTCGAAAACGCTCAGGTATTGTGAATCATTTCTCGTTGAAAACAGCATGGTGAGTAGTAAGTGTAGTGTTTCGTGTTTTACACTGTGCGCGAGCTCCGTGGTCCACCCGAGACACATGTGGCCAGGCACCAAACGCCGTGCGCGACGTTGCCAGACGTTACAAACTCGGACAAGTCGATCACCTGCCTCATTAAGTGCTGTCACCTTCTACCTACTGTCTCTCGCGGGTGATGTCAGCTTGAACCCGGGTCCAGATTTTGCGACTAAGTGTTGTCAAGTATGTCAATCAAAGGGACGAAAAAACCAAATTTTCATCTCGTGTACATTGTGCAACGCTGTAACACACCGGACCTGTGCACCGAGAGACCGCAAGCACTACAGCAAGAACGCAAGAACTTTCCTCTGTTGGAAGTGCACTATGCCAGAACTCTCGGACTCCTTCTTCGAGAGCAGCGACTCTGAATCACTCGACGACTGTGACATATCATTGAACAACCGCATCAACAACACCACGATTCTCTCGTTCAACGCGAGGAGCCTCAACAACCCTACAAGGAGGCCCTACATCCGCGCCTGGTTAGCAGCACACAACGCGCCAATAGTATGCGTCTGCGAAACGTGGCTCACCGATGCTGTGAGTGACAAGGAACTATTCGACAACTCTTACCGAGTATTCCGAAAGGACAGAAAACGAGTTGGGGGGGGCGTTTTAATAGCCACACACCCCAGCTTAGAAGTCACCAGGAAACACGAATTAGAAAATGAAGCCGAAGTGGTCTGGGTGGAAATAAAAATAGGAAAAGAAAACTTCCTCTGCGGCTCAGCATACAGAGCCAAAACGGACGACTTCCTAGACAAGCAATTAATGCTCTCGATTGATAAAGCCCGAAATGTAATGAAGAACTTCTCGGCTGTGCTACTCTTTGGGGACTTCAACCTAGACATAAGCTGGAACAACAATGGTCACGCCACCCCCCACAACTCGGCCGCGGACGCATTCCTGAATTCCTTTAACGACCTGTTCCTTTCACAACATGTCCGTGAACCAACCCGCTCTACCCCAACAAAACAATCCCTCCTCGACCTTGTGCTGTGCAATGACCCACTTCTCATAAAAGAGGCTCTAGTTATACCAGGGGTGAGCGACCACGAAGCTGTCATAACGACGCTCAAGTGTAATAACCCAAAAATAAAAACAGTCGAGAAAAATACGTACAACTACACCAAAGCAAATTGGAAACTACTTAGTGAGCTATTCAAATTACATCTGCCAACACTTCATGACCAAAGGAACAGCATGGAAGTCATATGGAAATCGTGGACGATTGCCTTCTGGGACTGTGTCAACACAGCGATTCCTAAAGCGAAAATACGAGGCAGACCCCGCCCGCCGTGGATTACCAACAACATTGTCAAACAAATAAAAAAACGAGATCGTTATTATAAACAATGGAAAGCTAGCGGCAGTGACACAAACCTGAACAGATTCAACGCCCAAAAAAAGCTAGTGAAATACGCCATACGACAGTCTCACCGCAGATACATGTGGGAGTTAGGAACGTCAAACAACACCAAAAACGTGTGGAAATTCATTCATAACAAATGCGGAAGTACAGCTCCTGACTTTTATGTAGATAACGGGGAGCCGATAAAAGACCCAAACGACATCGCAGAAGCCTTCAGCAGTGTTTTCAAGTCGAACTTGTCACGGCAAGTATACTCACCCCTGTTCGGGCTCAACGCCCCCTCCCCCCACCTGCCACTACAAAACCTGTATTTCTCAGAAACGACCGTTACAAAACACCTGCGTAACCTCCGAGAGGGGGCGGCCACTGGCCCAGACGGCATTCATTCAAGAATACTACGACAATGCGCTGCTGCCATATCACCCTCACTCACAAGCATCTTTAACATCTCGTTGTCAAGAGGGTCAGTACCAGCTGATTGGAAAGTGGCGCACATTGTACCCATCTTCAAATCGGGGGCCAAGGAGCAAATAAAGAATTACAGGCCCATAGCACTTACATCAGTTGTGTGTAAAACATTAGAAAAAATGATATCCACATCAATATACGACCACCTAAAATTGAATGGGTTATTAAACAAGCACCAACACGGGTTTCTACCAAAGCGTTCGTGTACAACTATGTTGACGCAACTCATTGAAGACTGGCAACACACCCTGGACCATCCACACTCGAAACAAATAGATGTTATCTCTCTTGACTGGAGCAAAGCGTTCGACACCGTACCTCACCGTCGTCTCCTGTACAAGTTACGTCACTACGGTATCCGAGGAAACCTACTACGATGGTGCGAATCATTTCTGATCGGACGACACCAGAGCGTCACCTACGGAGGCGCCACTTCACGACCCATAAATGTCACATCTGGAGTAGCGCAAGGCAGCGTCATTGGTCCGCTGTTCTTTGTCATTTACATGCTTGACCTCCCGGCGTGCGTCAACTCACCTTGTGTACAATACGCGGACGACTTCACCATCTACCGAACAATAACAAACCTTATGGACGCGAAGGCCCTACAGAAAGACTTGAACAACATCGAAGTGTGGTGCGAAGTAAACAATATGCCCCTAAACTCAAAAAAATCAGTGTGCCTTAGAGTGAATAAAACAACATCAACTATTAACTTTGAGTACATCATACAGGACAATCTTATCTCAGTTACCAATAATATAAAACTTCTGGGTGTGCACATCTCATCAGATCTGAAATGGAATTATCACGTAAATCTTCTCAGAACAAAGACATCTCGACTTCTCGGGTTCTTATATAAAAATCTAAAAGACTGCAAGCCAAATGTAATCCGGACAATATACCTGACACTAGTGCGTCCCATAATTCTATACGGCACCCCTGCATGGCACCCCACAACTGAATCCAACCTTCTCACCCTAGAAAAAATTCAAAATCGCGCCACTAAAATGATAATTTGCCAAGAAAAAAGCGCCACAGCTAGACTCTCCAAATGCAGGATGCCTTCAATTGCCAACGTACTTAAACAAACGGACACAATCTTTCTCAACAATAGTTTCCACAACGTACTAGACATAGACCCGCAGCAGAGGCTTGAAATCGATCGTAGGTACATCGATCTGGGGAGAGGCGATAAACAGGGGGTGTACCTAAGGCCCCCCACCTGCCGCACCGTCGCCTACCAAAAATCTTTTTACAATAGAGCTGCCCTTGCCTGGAACTCATTACCTAATAGTATACGCCAATTAAGTGCTTCAGCCCCCCGTTTCAAATCAGCCATTAAAAAACATTTTTCATAACCCCGTTAAGGCATACCAGATAATAATAAATCCCATATAACAACCGCTATGCACACAAGGATCACGATACGGACATGGACTGGACTCTGGCAGCTTTTAGCTTATAAGTAATATACATTATAATAGGGACCCATCGCATCAGTGTATCAATATAAATATTCATAACGTATTCATAATCATCACTCATTAGAAACTAGAATAAGGCAAGGGGACAGGACATTATCTGTATGGGCCGCTGTGGCTCGTTTCCTGTCCCCTCTCTGTAATAACAGTAACACACACATTGTGCTGTAATGGTTTAACAGAAAATAAATAATAATAATAATAGTGCTTTGATGTACACTGAAGTTAACTGAAATTGTTATATTTTAATCATGCCTATAGCAAAACAACGGAGGTAGTAATAATTTAATAGTTGCTGGTATCCACAATATTAGTTTCTAATTCCATTACTTCTTGGTTTAGGAATAAGTAAACGGTGACTTTGGAGCCGTCCTAGCAACGAAGCACTCAATCAATTCAAAGTTGTTCTGAATCGGCCTCGTTGATTCTGACATTTGTCCGCATGTGTTCGCACTGTCCAATCACTGATTCACGTGTTTCATATTTGAAATATCGATCTTTGATTGGTTATCGCTCACTCGTCGATGGTGTTCGAAGCCTACAGGGTTGGTTTAGTCGCTTTAAATTAAAGTCCCCCACTGAAAATCAGTCTTGTTACTGAGTGGGTTGACTCTAAATGTGAATTTATTTATTTACTAACACTTTAATAAACTAAACTGAACTAACAAGTCACACGTTAAAAGTTTGCCACACGTGCTTCTTGCACAGAGATGCGCTACTGTCCAGTGTGACCCTACTCACACTAAGATCCAGTCTTACAATGTCCCAATAACTACTTATTCCTCGAATAGCTTGTTGTCTCCATGGCAACCACCAATCAAAACCCTTGAAATCCTCCAAATAGCTTAATTTCTACAAATAACTTTCTTATACGGAGATTGCAAAACCGGCCCTTAGAGTGTTTAAATACACACATGGTGACATACTTGACAAGTACTCAACAGTGATTGGCCGGAATGCTGGAAATAAATATATTAATAGAAGATTCTTAAATGGAAATATTCGAATATATTATTGGACTGAGAACTCTTTGCGTGACCGTCCGTTCTAGAAGTGAAATCAATGAATCTTTTGTAGGCCAGCTTGACAAACATGCAGAGATTTTTCTCAGAAATACTCTAAACATAGAACGGTATTGACATAGAACCATAGAACGGTGTAATAATAATAATGTAGAAACTACAGCTATCTATAGATAAATAAGTAGGCTAGTTAACAATTATCATTTATCGAAATAGCACACTTTTATCAGAGTAAGCGGAAATGAGATTATGTTTGTCCACTATACGGCCACAAATCAAAGACATTTGGAAAAACCGTCGACGCTAGATTTCCCAATGTTGCTGTACGTATGTATATCAAACAATAAGTAAACTTGGTCCGAGGCAAAGCTGAGAACTCCGCAGGGCATTTGTTTTACTGTATTTATAATATGTTGTTTGTACACCCCGAGTATGACCGCCGATTCCTTGAATTTGTTGGGGGATCCGAACTGTCAAAAAGTAATCAAATAGAATCGTTTGTTTGGCCTATTTTTTGACTAGATGTTGGGTTTCCAAGAAATGTGCGCATGGTTGAACTTCTGTTACGACTTCCGGTAATGAATGCGGGGATTTCGTCTCATGTTTGTGCTAGCCAGGTAGTGGGGGTGTACATCTTTTGTGAAATGCCAAGATCGACGAAAGATCGACTGATTTTCTTGTTCTCAACTAAGCCATGGACCCACTGTATATGGTTTGGTTTTACAGTGATTTAAACAATACGACTAAATTTACAAAATGTTGATTTATTACAATATTCTTATATATTTCAAAACTTGTGATAACAAAATGCCATGGGGGGGAGGTACCGCTTGTCTCTTGAATGTAGGCTTGGGGTGTATTGAGGTAAAAAAAAACGGCTGGGAACCAATCACCCAAGTGTTTCTCCACTGTATATATCGTTTGGTTGTACAATAATTAATTAATTGAATTCAATTTACAAAATGTTGATTTATACCAATATTCTTAAATCTTATATATTTCCAAAACGTGTGATAAACAAATGCGATGGGGGGGGGGGGGGGGGGGGGCGCTGGTTTATTGAGTGTAGGTTTGGGGTGTGTTGAGGCAAAAAAAAAAAGGCTGGGAACCAATTACCCTAGTGTTTCTCACGAGTTAATGGAGGTTAATGGTTAATGCAGCTACGTCATGTGTGGGACGGAAGCTTCGTCTGGTATTGGCTAGCTAGACAGTTTCTTTTTATAGAATCATATATATATACATCGGCCAGTGCAAGCCTAGCCATGTATCCGACAGACAAGTATTTGCAAGCCACTCGGCGTGGACATTAAATAAGGTATTACCATTCCTATCGCGAAATTTCCTATTGGCCTGTACAAGAAACCTCCTGATAAACAAGGTTTTGAGGAGGGAAAAAACAGATACTAGAAAATGCAAAATTTGCAATAAATAATGCAACATTTAGAGAAAATTAATGCTAAAAAGAAGTATCTCGCTACGACATGAATTGAATGATTGAATGTTAGATAACGAAACTGGTTTCAACCACAAAAAAAAAGTTTTTAAGGGGGAGTACAGATATAAGAAAATGCAAAATTTTAAATAAGTAATGTAAAATTTGGAGAAAGTTTATGCTAAAAAGAAGTATCTCGCTACGACATGTATTGAATGTTAGAAAACGAAACTGGTTTCAACCACAAAAAAAACAAAAAACAAAAACCATTAAACAAATCGAATAATGTGATAGTAATTGTTGCTACTTACACAATGCATCTGTCTACTCGCCCGTTACACAACTACTAAAGTATTTCTCACAGCAGGAACTAACGAAGCTCTAGCTAGCTAAGCCATGAGCTAAGACTATATGTGTGAAGTTGCGTCCTGGTATTCGCTAGCTAAACGGTTTCTTACAATATCACATATCGGTGTCTGTATAACTGCAAGCCCAGCCTTGTGTCCGATAGACAAGTATTTGCAAGCGAGACACCCCCCCCCCCCCCCCCCCCCCCCCGACAAGCGGGCAGGAAGTAAGTGAGATGAGACAGCACATTGTGGCTGAGGTTTGTTAGTTTTATAAGGCAACCCAAGACAACCTTACACATGCTTTCGTCACAGCGAGGTTCTCGTAGCCAATCAGCGATCGCTATTTGCGCGCTAGTGTCTCGGGCGGTTCGGTGGTTGGTTACTAGTGCCTCGCCTGTGACGAAAGCATAAGGTAGTCTTGGGTTGCCTATACACGCGTCGTGTAGTGTAAAAGGTGCGTTTGTTCTACCTACACTAACATACACTTTACATTAGTGTAGGCTCAGTCGCTGTAAAAGGCGTTTGGGTACTAAGTGTAGTAAAGTGTAAGGCGTTTGGGTATAAAGTTGAGTTAAGTGTAAGGCGTTTGGGTCTAAGTGTAGGTAAGTGGAGGGCAGTTGGGTATTAAGTGTAGTTAAGTGTAAGGCGTTTGGGTATTAAGTGTAGTTAAGTGTAAGGCGTTTGGGTATTAAGTGTAGGTAAGTGAAGGGCGGTTGGGTATTAAGTGTAGTTAAGTGTAAGGCGTTTGGGTATTAAGTGTAGGTAAGTGGAGGGCGGTTGGGTATTAAGTGTAGTTAAGTGTAAGGCGTTTGGGTATTAAGTGTATTTAAGTGTGAGGTATTTGGGTATTAAGTGTGGTTAAGTGTAAGGTATTTGGGTATTAAGTGTGGTTAAGAGTAATGTATTTGGGTATTAAGTGTAGTTATGAGTAAGATATTTGGGTATTAAGTGTAGTAAAGTGTAAGGCGTTTGGGTATTAAGTGTAGTTAAATGTAATGCGTTTGGGTATTAAGTGTAGTGTAGTTAAGTGTAAGGTATTTAGGTATTAAGTGTAGGCGTTTGGGTATTAAATGTAGTCAAGTGTCAAGGCGTTTGGGTATTACGTGTAGTTAAGTGAAAGGCGTTTAAGTATTAAGTGTAGTTAAGTGTAAGGCGTTTGGTATTAAGTGTAGTTAAGTGTAAGGCGTTTGAGTGTTAAGTGTAGTTAAGTGTAAGGCGATTGTTTTATCTAAGTGTTACACTTTGTGTAGTACAACTACAATCTACAACTGCTTTTCGGCTCATGCAGCTAGTGTAGCGTAATGAAAAGGCGCCAAACAATTGTCTCAGTTCAAAATAAGGAGATAACCAATCACGAAAAACGCATTCTACTTGCACCGATGGTAAAACCGTAGCACTTTTATAATAAATTAATGCATTTAAAACTGATAGTAAATCTAGATTCGGCTTCTTTGAGACCATGTATGGAAATAATGTGAGCATGCACACCATAACCTCAGTACGTAATAAGGTCAGTGAAAAGCGTGGTGTAACGTCTAGACAGAAGAAACGAAAAAGCGTTTTCTTATTCTGTCTGGGTGAAGCGAAGCAATTGGCCGGCCTACACTCACTTACACGCTACACTACACTACGCATGTTAAGTGTAAGTGAGTGTAGGTCATCAAAACACACGAACATATCAGATAGCCAGTGATGTCGTCATCTTAGGGGGGGGGGGGGGGGGGGGGCGCAGTCCTTTGTTCCAGAGGGTTTCATCATCTCCAACAACGAGCACGGTGGGTTCCAGAACATGCGAGATGTGCGCTGGAGGATTATTCGGGTTCCCCTCGACGCGTCTGCCCTGATCTTGATGATGAGGGTGGGGAGGGGGGGGGGGCTGATTGAGTTACGCGCATCATGACACGTGAACGCGTACACGCTCGCTACGCAGCAGAGCTCATCTGACACAGAGCAAGAATTAACTTGGAACTTCTTCGTTTCGAACGTTCTAGCAAAGCAACAAGAATTCTGTCATCACAGCTGATGAATGAGTGATGAGATGAACATCTTGAATATGTTGGAATATGTGATGTTGCTACTTGCTCGACACGTCCTTACACGCCTAATAAGACTATCTGCTAAACGGAAACGGAAATATGAATTGGAAATTGGAATTAAGAAACCCTTCATAAGAAAGAGTATTACATTCTTTCTATAAGATGACATTTTTGAGACAATTTAAAACCATTTTAAAGTAATTTGAACAGACCGAAATCGGGAGTTTCGCAAAGTAGAAGAAAATACATCCGTAACTACTGTTTTTTTTTTTTCAATCATTTGTTATTATTATTATTTATATATTTATTTATTTACAGACGTACTAGGCAGCTAGGTCATATGACGTCGTCCGAATCAGAGCCATCATACATAGCCGGGGCCATCATAAGAATAATCCGGGGCGGGGGGGGGGGGGGGGGGGGGGAGGCAAAAAGGGCCGGCATGAAGGACAATGATTACAGAAGACAGAGGGAAGATAATTAATTATGAACGAGTGTGCCAGCGCATTTGGTCGCGCTCGATTTAGGAGTAGGTAGGAGTAGGTTCGAATCCTGGCGGCTTGGGCATGGATGTCATGTGGCGTTTCGTTTCTTCTTCTTCTTCACAATCACTCACACATTGTCACAAAAATACGCGACGTTAAACCCCAAATATCAGGATCGTAAATGCGGGACGATAGGGTGATTAAATATCGATCTTTGATTGGTTATCGCTCACTCTTCGATGGTGTTCGGAGCCTACAGGGTTGGTTTAGTCGCTTTAAATTAAAGTCCCCCACTGGAAATCAGTCTTGTTACTGAGTGGGTGGACTCTAAAATGTAAATTTAATTATTTATTTATCATATACGTGCGAGAGGCCTTTATGCGGGCACCGGTCACCACGAGGAGGGACCCACCTCGACCGAAATGTGTCTTGTTTTCGCTTCTTTACATGCTAAACATTATCCGTGGCAAAGCTGAAAACGCATTTATCACTGCATTTATAATAAGTTGTTTGTACAGCCCGAGTGCGACCGCAGTTTCCATGAATTTGTTGTGTCCCGAAATGTCAAAATTTTGACAAGATGTTGTGTTTCCAAGAAATGTGCGCATGGTTGAACTTCTGTTATGGCTTCCGGTAATGAATTCGGGGATTTCGTCTCATGTTTGTGCTAGCCAGGTAGTGGGGGTGTAGATCATTTGTGAGATGCCAAGATCGACTGATTTTCTTGTTCTCAACGAAGCCACGGGCCCACTGTAACCAAGTTTTGAAAAACAGTAAATTTCTCGTATAAAACAAGCTTGTCTCCTTCTGCGTGTTGGTTCGAAACCCGAACGAGATACAAGCATTTCTGTCACGTCAATCTAATCTAATTCATCCACCCTTATGTGGAAGCTTCTCGAATCATGACGATTGTTAGGGGAGGAAAAGTCACGTACGCTACAAAGGTTTTGTAGGGGTAGGGGGGGGGGGGGGGGGGATGCTGGACCTCGGCCGCAATGAGGGTGAAGCAACGGACACGATGCGCTTTCAATTGCTGCCACGAGATAGCAGCACGGGATATTCGTAGGGGCATTGTCAGTAAAGCCAAATTTGAATTTCTCATATGAAGGAAAATATAGGCTAGCAATTAATCCCTTTAAAACAGATAATAAACAAAAATACGATTAAAATGCAAGCAACCATTTGATTTAAATGTCGCTAAAATAATAATAATGGGGAACATGCATAATGTTTTTTTAGCATTTTACTAGATTAAGATTAACGTCCTGAATACAAAAATATTTTATTTCGGTGACATAGAATTAAGTTTCATTTATAAAAACGAGCTGAAAGTTTCACACATATTTATGGCGGGAAAAACGGGGCATACGTCACTTGCCATGTATCAGCAATCAACCAATCAAAGAAAGATAAATAACATAACGCTTATTTGGAAATTATCATATCCAAAATCATATAAAATCGAATTAATGTCTAGTAAGCGTAGTAATTAATTTTGAAGCCCAGTTACTATAAAAACAATAATACCAAACCTATTTTCATAGAATATCAGTAAATATTGGGTGTTGTTATTCATATAAAGCAGACTTGACAACGGCTTGCGTAAAAATTTTGACAAGGTTAGCTTAATGACCTTGAAAATGTGATTGTTTCGTCTAGGAGGCGGTGGCAAAGTCCAAGGAGGTTATATGCAAAGTCATTCATATAAGCAGTGATTTTCATGGCATGTGACGTCACATACCGTTTAAAAATAATAGTGCGGGAAACAGATAATCAAAATCTTTGAACATGTATAGAAGTATAATGAGTTAATTTTAAAACTTTTAAATTAGGTTTGTGATGTCTTCAGATGAATAACAATATATTCCACGTACTTTCAGAGCTGTAGAAAATTCATGCAAGTTCCCTATTGTGTTAGTCTAGTAGTGGTTCCAATGCAGAAGGTCTAGGGTTCGAATCCCGGTTCGGGCAGGGGTTTTGGAACCATGAAACTTTACTAGACCCCACTGAAAATCCGTTCTTTTAACAGAGTGAGTCGACTCTAAATACAAATGTATTTTTAGGCCAATCACTGATTCATATGTTTCGTATTTCATTGAAATACCGATCTTTGATTGGTTATTGCTCGCTCGTCGATGGTCTTCGGCGCCTACAGGGTTAGTTTAGTCACTTTAAATTGAAGTCCCCCTCTAAAAATCAGTCTTGTTACCGACTCTAAATGTGAATTTATTTATTTCATTAATTCGATTTTGGTTCCCAATAACGATGAGCCTGCGTAGGTATCATTAAAGCGTTAGTACCAAGTAGTTCCACTCACCAGTTTGGGCGCCACTGTTGCGGATATCTGAAGAAACACTTTGAGAAGACCTGTTGCTCTTCTCAAGTGTTTATTGTTTTGTTCTGTGTAGTAAATAAATTACTCACAGAAGTGAATAGGAGAGACACTAAATAAAGTCACAAATGTATTCTTCTTCTTTTTCTTATTGATTTACGTCCCACACGATTTTAAAAATCACCAATAAGTTTTCGTGCACATTCATACCGTACAAAGTATGTACGAATTATTCAACAAGTAGGCTTGTTGACTTGTTTCAAAGTTTTTTTTTTTGTTTTTTGAGTGGAGAATTGATTTTCCACGGTTTAATATCGTCACAGTTTGAAGGGTCCGTGCGAATTAATCAGAAGCAAGTAAACGAGTAGTAAGGGAGAGAGTAGCGATTTTTTTTTTTTTTTTTTTTTACAAAACGCCAACACGAAATTCTTCACGGCAGTGAAAATAGCACAGCAACAATGTCCACTAACTATGTTTGTAGTTAGTATAGGCGAGTGCGAGTTCATCAGAATTCTTCAATTTGGATAGTTTTAACAACGAGAAAATCCATTTCAATTATCAGAAGCAATGAAGTTAAGCAGTCTTGGGTAGATTTCTTGTTATGAAACCTCATTTATTCAAAACTGACCAAAAAACGTTTTTTTTAAATCAAGTATCATTTGATACATCCTTTTACATCATTATTTAAATTAATTAATAAGGTATACGTCCGTCGGATGTATTTCCATCTTTTTTTTTTTTTTTTTTTCTTACAAAATTTCCCCTTAGTTTTCCTTACAAGTTTTCGTCAGACATTTTCACTTCACAAATCACGACGGAAGTTATCAGAAACAATATCATGAGCAGTTTAGATTTTTTTCTTTTATTACGTTTATCACCGTTTTTTTTTTTAACACTTGAGTATAAAAAAACGGAACGAACTTCAGTCCTATCAAATTCGTAATTGTTTTCGAGTTATTGTTTCGTTTGCAACTATCATCATGTTTACCAAACAGTCTACCTTCACGTAAAAACAGTTAAACTTCGCAATTCACAAACAAGTATCGCTTGTCATCGTATAGCCTATCTACATATTAACCAATGTTGTAACGCAACATTTTTAGTTCATGTTCTATGTTGACATCAACATGTTTACTAAACAAACCACCACGCGAAAACAGTTGCGTCTACAAACTTCGCAATTCACAAACAAGTTTCGCTTGTCATCGTATTAGTCAATCAATCAATCATGGTTAATCAACACACGCACTTATCGAAATAACTTCGAATGTCATCCTATCAGAAATATGGAATAAAGACGCCGCAAGACGAAGCACAAAACCTCGCACAAAACACACACGCACAACCACTCACTTCGACAATCGTCTGAGTTCTGTCAGACTCGAGCTTCGGCCACACACGATTATAAGCGGCGGCACCCGAGTGCGGCGACCAATCACAACGCAGCAGGCGGGAATCTCCCCCCTCGCGCGACAAACATTCATAACGCAAGACTTTTTATATTAGTTGAGAACAAGAAAATCAGTCGATCTTTCGTCGATCTTGGCATTTCACAAATGATGTACACCCCCACTACTATATCAACTAGCACAGAGGCTAATGTTGGGTTCAATCGCGGCTGGTTTATTGCTCTCTTTGTACGAGGTTGTAAACTTCATCACGTTGACAGTTTCTCCGACCAGCAAGAAGGGTAGATGCGTAGCTTCCAAAATCAAGTAAACCTCCGATTATTTTGTCGTACCGAATTCGAGGATCGCTAAAGTTAATAATTTAAACTAATAATTGTGTTTAATTGTTGATACAGTGGGGGTAGTAAGGTATTTTTGCGCTGTCGTTGGAGGCCAATATGGCATGGAGCTGCCTGTACTACAAGGGATGGTGAGTACTTTGTGGAAGAAAGGCGTGATTGACATTTATGGTCTCTAATAACACCAACGACTCCTTTTGAGGTTTGATTTTACAACTGTGTAAGTTGAAATGGAAAATATTATACATGGCTAGCACAAACATGAGACGAAATCCCCGAATTCGTTACCGGAAGCCATAAAAGAAGTTCGCATGGTTATGCGCACATTTCTTGGAAACACAACATCTAGTCAAAAAATAGCTGCGTACACACAACAAACAAACGATTACATTTGATTACTTTTTGACAGTTCGGACCCAACAAATTCAAGGGAACTGCGGTCGCACTCGGGGTGTACAAACAACTTATATTAAATGCAGTGAAACAAATGCCCTGCGGCGTTCTCAGCCTTGCCACGGTGAAAGTTTACTTTCTATAATAATGAATTTTGACAGGGTGCACACCTGCCCCTCTTTAGGTGAATAACTATTAACTAGGGTTAATAGGGGGGGGGGGGAGGAATGTCCGAAGGCTGTTAGTAGGACTCAGTCGCAGCATTCGCCTTTACGACTGAGGAAAACCTCGGAAAACGCTCAGTCAGAACTGCCGGTGGCCGGAATCGAACCGGCGACCTCCCGAATTAGAGTCTCGCATCTTACCGCTGAGCCACATTATGAGGTATTCGTTTTGTTTTTATAATGATTCATTTCTGTCCATTGACTCTATGTTCTGTATAAATTATTAATATTTTTATTACAAGGTTTTCAGTTTGTTGTATGTATACATTATATTTAAATTTTGTTCTTTAATGTTTATTGTTTGTATGTACTGTGTGTTATAAGCCACCCTTGTAGTGTTTATTGTCATTACTTCATTTATTTCATTTAGCACCATCAGTGTATGGGTGACTATAGTTTTTTGTGTGTTCTTTCTAACAAGCGGTGTTGGGTTTTATGGATTTTATCAATGTTTGGCATCAGGAGGGAGGATGTGCGAGCAAGACGCAACCTTTAGATAGCAGACGAACATAACCCTTTATTTTTTGTGTAATTTAGAATGTTAAAACACTTTATGTATCCACCTCTGATTTTTCCATTGTCTAGCTAACATGGTCATATGTACGTGTTTGTTTTATAATTAGTATATTAAAACTAGGGATTGTTTGGTACCTTGAAATAAAGCAGCCAATGAGAGCGCTGTACTGAGAGTATAACTTGACCAATGAGAGTCTAGCATTGGAGGTCACAGTGCACTTGGGGCGTAAGTCCAACTTACCAAAAGGGCCCTGCAAGGTAGGTGCGAGGCTCTTACTGGAGGAACCGTTCTGAGAGAGAGTTGCCTCTGGTACAATTTCGTTCTGTGTATCATCCTGTATTATTCTTACACTTATTGTATTTGTGTTTCGAGTGAATAATATACTTTACTTACTTATACTTAAAACTGCGTATTGACTTCCAAGTTATTAACCTGAAGAATCCATTTCCTAAAAATAAATATTCAATTTTATCGGCGACGGTTACAACATGTGGTGGAAGCATGTTTATGATTTGTGGGAAAAAATGATTTGAAATTGAATTTAAACGCAAGCACACGTGGGCAGTGCACATCAACGCACGTAAGCAGTGCACATCAACGCACGTGGACAGTGCACATCAACGCACACGTGGGCAGTGAATAACAACGCACACGTGGGCAGTGCACATCAACACACACGTGGGCAGTGCACATCACCATACACGTGGGCAGTGCACATCAACATACACGTGGGCAGTGCACATCAACGCATACACACACGTGGGCAGTGCACATCTACACACACGTGGGCACATCAACGCACACGTGGGCAGTGCACATCAACACACACGTGGGCAGTGCACATCAACATACACGTGGGCAGTGCACATCAACATACACGTGGGCAGTGCACATCAACGCATACACACACGTGGGCAGTGCACATCTACACACACGTGGGCACATCAACGCACACGTGGGCAGTGCACATCAACACACACGTGGGCAGTGCACATCAACGCACACGAGGGCAGTGCTATCAACGCACACGTGGGCAGTGCACATCAAGGCACACGTGGGCAGTGCACATCAAGGCACACGTGGGCAGTGCACATCAACGCACACGTGGGCAGTGCACATCAGCGCATGCGCACACGTGGGCAGTGCTATCAACGCACGTGCAACGGAATGGGTCTCGGCTCCCTCAGTAATGGTATTGTGAGTCATCATGTTTTTTGTGCAGCTGTTCAAAGTTGCATCAGTGCAACCATTCTTCACAAACGCACACAAGGCTGTGAGAAGATAAAACGCAATTGCATTTCTTCTGTCAACGGACTCATTCATAAATAACAGATATGACATTTCATTCATCTGAGGGGTTTTAATATTTCTCTGATCTTTAGTGAATCTATGTCAGTAAAACTATTAATCTTCAGTGATTCGTTTACGTCCGTAGTTTCACGTCTACAACTACAAGAAGCCATTTGTTCCATTTGCAGCTTCACTTAGTGGTGGAAACTAGACTTATTGATTGCCAGGAGTAGGCTACTGTCTGGTAACACAATGTAAACCATTCATTCGTGAAGATTCATTCAATCACTGATACATATGTTTCGTATTTGAAATATCGATCTTTGATTGGTTATCGCTCACTCGTCGACGGTGTTCGGAGCCTACACGGTTGGTTTAGTCGCTTTAAATTAAAGTCTCCCACTGCAAATCAGTTTAGTTACTGAGTGGGTAGACTTTAAATGTGAATTTATTTGTATTTATTTATTTAATTTAAGGGGATTGGGTGCGGCCAGAAAACCACTCTGAGCGTCCGGCGTGCAGTACTTTCGTACTACTCAAACTACGCGCACAAAAATACACATATTTCGGTTATGTTTGGACTAAAATGTATAAAACTAAAATGTTGTTTTAGGTATCTAGAGCTTTTGTTAGATCAATGCACAGATAATTTTTTCTATCGAGTTCTAAACTTCCTTAAAATTTAAAATTTTTAATATTTGTTTAAAAATTGTTGATGTCCGAACTATATCGAATTCGAACAAAAGCTTAAGATACGCATAATCACAGTATCATTGTGAATACGGACACAAAATATGAGCGTATGAAAAGTATGAAAAGTATGAAAAGACTGGTTGTTGCCGACATCGGCCTGGGCGGTAGGTTGTCACCCTTATTGACCACTTGCGACCGCTTCCTGCGATGCCAAGATGTGTATTTGGCGAAGAATGCGTATCTCTCACTCTCTCTCGCTCTCTCCGTAATATCTCTTTCACCCTCAATAGCAAGCAATATTATCTTTAGAATGAAAATAATTTACGATGTTACCAGTGAAAAGAACCCTTCGAACTTGCAATGACAAGCTTGCAGACAATCATTCTGCCAGGCAGCTGGGCGGTATTGGGAGTACAATAAGATTATCTGCGTTGAGTTGAGAGTGTGAACGAACACGGTCCATTGTCCCTTGGAGGGAAACGAAACACGTCAAATGCTGCTGGATACACTATTAATAATAATGTAGAAATGAGATGAGTAGAATCTTCAAGGCGATGAGGTCAAATCGTTCTACGAAAACATGAAATCCCAGTGGAGTTCCGCGGGAGTTTACACCAACCTAATAGGTAGTTTTCTGTGTACACCCCTAGAGCAAAGTCCAGTCGAGCAATTATCTCCATTCAAACTCGAGCAAAGGACGAGGAATTCAGATGACTGAATACACTCATCACATTCTTCAAGGCGATGAGGTCCAATCGTTCTACGAAAACATGAAATCCCGGGGTAGCTTATCTTTCAACGTATCTATGGGTGTCCAAAACGGGGGGAAAATGATGTGGCCATGGTGTAAACTCCCGCGGAACTCTACTAATAGTACGAATGCTCTGCAAATCACACACTTGGCTATGGTTGCACAACTCCCGCTCTTTATCAGCGGAAATGGAAAACGGAAA